>RJWH01011073.1:0-13747 GCA_004363575.1 Solenodon paradoxus | reverse complement strand
TTGCATTATAACATTAAGTAAGTTTATGATAAACAGCAGAGTAAATCTGCATCTGTATGAAGTACAGTAAGTTCACCACTATTTCATTTTCCTTTAATATACAATTAATTCCCTTTACCGCATTTGTCAAGTATTCTTGCTTTTGTCATTTCATTAGCATTGCTTTTCCAAAGTGAATGCTTTTAGAAACAGGAAAATACAGCAAAAGGTATTGAGAAAAGAGTTTTAAGAATGTGTCTCAGCCAAGAACAATTACCGTATGTGTTCAGTACTGAATGTGATTCCTGTATTGATCGACTCCATTACCCAGGCGCACTAATGTGCACTTGCTTACTTTTAATCACTCTCATCTATTTTTCCTAAAATATCCTTGTTATTTAGAGATGCACAGATTCCAGTTCATTCTCCTGGGACTCTCTGATGTTCCAGAACTAAAGCCATTAATATTCTACCTGTCCCTGTCCATGTACCTGGTTACTGTCACAGGAACCTGCTCACTATCCTGGTTGTCAGTTCTGACTCCTGCATCCACACACTCCTGAACTCCTTCTTCTCCATCCTGTCTGTAACTGACAATGAATTTCTTCCCCCACAGTCCCAAGGGTTATATTGAACATTAGAATTATCTCTTACCCAAGAAGCCTGATTAAATTGTCTCTTGCCTGTAGGGATAGCGTACTCCTTGTGGTGATGGCTTATGATTGGTTTGTAGTAATTTGTCACTCCCTGCACAACACAGTCATCATGAACCTTGCCTGTGTAACCTACTGGTTCTGGAATCATTTTTGATCATCATTTTGTACCATCAGCTGCACTGTTGAATATCACAGCTTACCTTTTTCATAGTGAAGAAATTTCTCATTTCTATTATGACCTTCCTCAACTTGTCAAGCAGGAATGTGATAGCACCTTCAGCAAAATTATATTAATGTATTTTCTTGCTGTCATATTTGGTGGTGTTTTAGTATCGGGGTCCTTTGTTTTTATGCACAAATTACTTACTCAAGTTTAAGTGTGCCTTCAGCAGGTGGGAAAACAAAGCCTTTTCCATATGCAGTTCTCACTTCTCAGGTCTTTGTTGTTTAATTAAACAGACATTGGTGTGTACCTCTGTTCAGCGGTATCATATTTGCCAAGAATGGTGCATGACCACAGTGGCATATACAGTGATTGTCTCATGCTGAATCTCTTTATTTACAGCCTGAGGAATAGAGATATAAAGAGGGCTTTGAAGAACATCTCAGAAAAACTAGTACAATATCAATATACTTTGTGCTCTGAGAATTAATAATGACTGCAAAACGAGATATCTGTAATTGGCAAGAATTACATTTTGGTCCTATACATTTTGTAAGTTTATTTTTTATACCACATTATTTTACATTTCTTAAAGTTGCTTTATTTGGTCTATCATTAAAGGGATGGAGTGACTATTCTGCGATACTTCATGTTTCTGAATCCAATTATAATTTGGGTTCTGTTTCATAATCCACTTATGAAGCAAGTCTGTTGGACAAATGCAGAGATTTATTTTTGCACCTCATGTATTAACTGTTTTCGTGGTCTCTGTCAATTTTCATAAAACTTTACCTTCAATGACTTCTGTCGATAAATGTTCTAGGACAACATTCAGGCTCTAGATCTTCAAACATGGAAGAATTTGATTACATTTAAAAATACTCATGTCTGAACTGCATCATCAATAACTAAGATTAAGTGGACCTGAGAATGAGCTGAACATTTATATTATGAAAGCAGCACTGTTGCGTTTAATAGGTAGTCAAAGTGGAGAGCTATTGAATTACATGAAAATTTTCATTCACACATTTCATGTGCTCTTTACTGTTCAGTCAGATCCTAAGGATATTAATCAGTTCATGGTGGAAAATATATGAGATTTTGCTTTCTAAACCCATGAAATTTTACTCAAATTTCCTGGTACACTTTTTTCACAGGATTTGCTACCTCAACACTCTGCCATCAATCATTTCTAATGGTTATCAGTTAAAGTTTATTTGATGCAAATTTACTATCCAATATTATATTGTGATATTGTGGCATAACTGGAAATTTTTGCTGCATCTTTAAGATTTCCGTCAGGTCTTTTAAAATTACTTTAATGTTCAATTAAAGTCACCACACCCTAATGCCCAAATTTTCCTGTCTACCTAGTAGCCTCTAATGCTATTATCTCGTGAAGTATGACTCCACATTGCCATATTTGTTTCTTTCCTGTTTTAATAACTAATCAATTTATATTAAATTTCATTGTTAAATGATAGTGTGGTTCCCCCTTTCTTTATTTAACCGGATTGAAGAATTATAATGTGGAGAGTTAGCTATTTTCTGAGTGTTGGCAATTGGAAGGAGTGCTGAGAGAAAGGAGGTGGTTCTTATAGTATGTCTTGTTCTACAGGTTGACATTAGGCTTAAACAACTGACATCCTTTTCCTAGAGACAGTGCATCTATACGTCATTCATTATGAGTAAATACAACTTTTTTAATTCATGAAGAATAGCAAATAAATAAGTCCTCAACAGAGGGGAATCTTCCTGTGTGAGTAAGAAACTCATGAAACATTTAAGTAGTAACCCTGACTCCTCCTTTTCTGTCATGATCAATGTCTCTATAGGTTCCTCAGTCTTCTGGGAAACACTCAGTTACCAGTGTTCATATTCATCTTTCTTTGGAAATGCTGTACAAAATTCCTAAGGTAGAAAACTGAGATTTCTATTTTGTTCATCACAATAAGGACTTTATGACATACAAAACTCATTTAAAGCATAATCATTTTATTATTATTTCTTTTGTTTACAAAGCCATATTCATTTTAAGACACTGAACTCAGTCTATGGGTATTACATATGTCACCCATCACCAGAGTGAACATTGGGATTTCTGTAAAGCTTTTCAGTAAGCAATTCCCTCTTCTTTTATCACTAAGGAAAATCACCTCCCAACTCAAGACTACAAATTTTTTCTTTTTAAAGCAAAGATGCAAGTAGGAATGAAGTTGACTATACAAGCAAGCAGGAAGAGAGAGGAAGAAGAACGCTTTTACCTTTATCTTTATTCAGGTTTTCCTCATGGTGTTCCACTCCAGCCTAGATAGCATCATTCCCAGGTCCCTGGGTTGTACACGGACTTCATTTGGCTGGAATCAACAGAACTAACCCCTATGGCACTAGGACGCATATCCTATTAATTTTGAATATCCAAGTGTGCTTTAAACTGCATGCCAGAGAGAAATTATTATCTCTGTAAATAAACCTTGATAAATGAATGCTGTAAACTTGATACCATTTGTATTTTGACTCAAAATCTACCATAATTGTGCAGAGTTAGTTACAAATTTAGTTCGTGTCATATTAAACTTTTGGAATATCCTTCCAAAACTTCATAATAGGACTTCAAAGCAAATCCTCCCCATTCAATCTTGAATTCTGGAGATAGGTCTAGTAAAAATTAGATTTATGTCCTGGAATTCTCTTTTATGGTACTTGAAGAGCACTCTAAAGGAGAGTTCTCTTAATTATTTTTCTGATCTTTTTTGCTTGAGCAACATTAAAGAGGTCAACTTTTGTAGATGAAATGTGTTCTCTGCTACAAGCTGTTTATCCAAAATTAGCTATGTGCAGTCCACAGAAATATCTTTCTTTATAATTAATTCTTATTGTTAGACATTGAAATTTTGAATGAATAATACAATGGACTTGAGGGATATAGACAAGGGAGAATCAATATTTTTCTGATTGACAAATTGGAGTTCTAACTGCTGGGGTGTTAATTGCGAGGGTCTTGGAATTCGTATCACTGCACTGATTACTTTTTTTTCAAAAGGTTGTTCTAAGTGTTGCAACAGTGGACTAATTGTGGTTCAAATAAATCAATGAATTATGAAAAAATAGGATTCATTTTATAAAGGAGTTTCACACAGTTTACAAATATTTTATATTGGCACCAAAGTTTAGAAACTAGGGGTGGATATTATAAACATTTGTTATTCACAATTTCCCTTTATCCATGCTATAAGTACTTATGTCCTATTCTGTTTCTGCTCTGTAGTTTTGGTGGCTTATTTTGTAGAACTACAAATGTAGAGGATAATTGAATCAGTGTATTTGTTATTTGTTATATAATCCTTGTATCATTTTACCAAAAGGTTTTCTTTGAGTAGCGTATGTGTCGCTTCTGAGCATACAATAATGAATGTGGCATCTATATCCTGATCAGTCCACCATGCACAGACCCTCTGTTTCATGAGGATCTCTGAGATTTGACAGAACGTTCAAGAAAGGATCCTTAGGCACTAAAGTGCAATCTTACAAGTTTACTATAGAAAATGGAGTGGAAAGAAAGCAAAAGCAGAAGATAGTTTCACCTGGGCTGAAAGGACTGCACTGCACATGGAGACTGGTTAGATTTATATTATTGGGAGGAGTCTTCTGAGTGGACACCCATTCCCATGTCTATAATTAGCAAGGAAATAGAGTTCAGGAGAAAGTTTGAAAGGAAAAGTAATGTTGGCAATTTTCAGGCGGTTCTCTGTGTCTCTGAAGTAGTTTCTGGCATTCTGGTGGGCCTAGCAAACTGTTGTTTGCAAACAAAATTAGGTTGATGAAGGGATCACATGACTCTTTCCAGAAGTATAAAAGGATTAACTTTTGCCTCCTGTGCTCAGGAAACTGCCTGGTGGGTGTGGCGGAGGGCATTCCAAGGACCATCCTAACCTTTATTGCTCTGGAAGCTCTTGGTCTAAAAAGAAAACTTAAAGAATGTTGATGTGGGGACCTATATTTCTTCCTACACTTTAATCTATAAAATTTTATCATTATATTAGTTTAAAAATCCTGATCATATTCTCTTGAGACAAAAATGGGTTGTGGCTTTTGAACCCCCTCAACAGATGTGACCCAGGGCAACTCGATAGCCCTTTTTGCCCCATGCTTCATGCAGGCCTGGTTTATTTAAATTGGAAATTTATGTTCAGGAAATATGAAACTAAATGTTATACTGTTGAAAAATTGTACGTATGGTTATTCTAAGCTTAAAGGGATAACTGGAGTTAATATCTTTCTCTACAATGATGTTGACATCCTCTATTCTTTGTATAGGCATTTGCTGATAGAAGCTACTGTCTTGAAATTCCCTTTGTAGTCACCCAGGTACTTTTGACTTACTGTGTTTCAATCAATTTGTTTTGAGATATATTTTGACATACTTTTAGCTTCTTCTTTGACATGCTGATTTATCTGGCATGAATATTTTCATCAGTAGTGGATCTTCATTCAAATTCACACACTTGTAGATTTTCCAGTTATGCTTCTGTTTTGATTTTTAAGTTTCCCAGTATTATGGTTTTGAAGGGTGTAATTTTAATATTTTTATTTGGGAAAATGCTTATTTTATAACTTCCTATGCCCTCTCTAAGAGAAGCTTCCATGTTGATGGAGGATGTTATTCAATTTTCTGATGCAGATGCATTGTTAGGACCACTTGATCTACATTTAGTGCTTTCTTAGTAATTACTACCTGGAAGAGATATTCATTTTTCAAAGTCATTGTGTGCCCTTTCCTCAATGAGTCGTCTTTTTGGATCTATTCACTTATCTGTGTTTTTCAATTAGTGTATTTGGTGTATTCACAATAAGGTAATACTTGATTGGTAGAGCTGTAATGCTGTCATTTGAGCTGCAGTTTTCAGTCTCTGCTGCTCTTTTCTCATTGATTTTATTTTACTGTTTCCTCTGGATGATTTTAAGTGTTGCTTCCTTCAATTTTTCTTATTCATAACTGTGAATCTCTTTAAGAGTGTATTTTTTGGTTACCATACCAATTAGCTGTTCCGTTCAATGATAGCGTTTTATGAGTTTAGCACCAAAGCAAGTTGATATGTCCATACAAACTCCAGGTTTTATTTCTCACTGAATTGGTTTTTTGTTAGCTTATGTTCATTCTGTGATTGTTTCTTTTTTTGTAAACCATTATTCTTGAGGATTGGTGACTTTTTGATCTTCTCTTGTAGGATTCCTTGCAATATTTCTTGAAAGGCAGGCAGGCTTGGTGATGCAAAAGCCCATGAACGTTTCATTATTTTTGAAAATCTTTATTTTTCCCACATATTTCAATGATAATTTTGCAGGGTAGAATATTCTTGGCTGGTTGTTTTTGTCTTAGTATTTAAATATATTGTTCTATTCTCTGCTGCTCCTCAGGGTTTCTGTTGAAAAGTCTGATGATATCTTGTGGGGTGTATCTTTGTAGGTTGTTTGTATTTTCTCTAGCTGTCATGAGACATTTTTGATCATTGAATTTTACTTGTTTTATTATAATGTGTCTTGGATTATGCATTTTTACATTGAGAATTTTCAGTTTCTATTGACTTCTTGACCCTTGGTTCTTTTTTTGTGACTGATGTGGGAAGTTCTATGCTATTACATTTATATAAGTTTCCTATTTCTTTTTCCCCTCTCTCCTTCTGGCACAACTATTATTCTTATGATTTTTTTTCTTGTTGTCTGGTATTTCTTTGAGGATTTTTGCTTTTCCTGAATCTATTTGTATCTCTTTTTCTGTGAGACTCGCTTCTGGGTCTTGTCTTCATTTATGAATTTTATTCCTCTGTAAAATTGAGTTTGTTTACTGAAATATCCATGTTTACCTTTAATACCTTGACTATATTTTTTATCTCTTACATTTCTGCCAGGACTTTTTTCATGTCCTCAAACTCCTTGGAGTAGCATTCCTTTTTATTCATCACTTATTTTCTGACATCTTTCAGGTGCCTTTGGGTATTTTTTGTTTTACTGCATCAAATTCAGCTTTTATGTAACTATTATGATGTGTACTTATCTATTAATATGTTCCATTTCATATCAATGAGTTTATTCTCTAGGGAGCTACTGGTGGCTTTCTCTGTGGTATTAACATTTTTTGTTTGGGGAGACTTAGATATTTCATGAATTTCCTCTATGCTTCATATTTAACATTATGGCTTATTTTCATCAGATTTACTCCACAGGGGTGGTTGTCATGCTGCCCTTAGATCTTCTCAGTGGGACATTGAGCTAGTAGAGTTTGTCAAGATTTGCAGGAAGGCTTACACACTCAACTAGTCCTGATCCTGGTTCTCAGTGGACTGTAGCAGTCCCATTATTCAATGGAGGCTCCCTTGAAGCTGGCTCCCTTTTTTCCATAGCTCACTGAGTCCATGTTAGTATCTTTTAACTTTTAGAAAACTTTGAATTTATAATAATGGAATTATAGGGACAGGATTCTGTCTTCATTCTCCCCTCACTCTCATCTTGTTGGAGGAATTCAATCATAATCTAAAAAATAAAACTGCCCAGTGATGAATCAGAGGTCATTTCCCCCTTTAAGGACTGCTGCTGGATTCTGCCAGGATTTCTAGGCAGATGAACCCCATGGATGATTAGTTCATTTCTTTTATTCTTGGAAATTCAGAATTGCTATAATTTTGCCTTCCTCCAACACTCTTTCAAGATCCCAGAGGGATTGTATACAAGAGTAGGAAGTGGATCTCTCCAAATACTTCCCTAAGCATTCAAAGTTTTTATTAATGTAATGATTATAATCAGGATGTGATGAGGAGAGTAATCATGATATTATAAAATTAAGATATCCCATGAGAGGTTATGAGTGATGTTATGTAGCTTTTAAATTTTCTTCTGTATAATCACCTACAATTTGTAGGTGAATGTATTATCATTATTTCACAGTTGAGAATAAAAGTATAGTTTTTAGGTCCACATGGAGTGGTATTTACTCATTAAAATGAAGGAGGAATTGATACACCACAGCATGTAAGAGACCAACAGGATGACACATGAGAAGGACTACATGTTTTGACTGTTGAGGTGAATGTCCAGCACAGGCAAATCAATGGAGAGTGCAGGTCAGAGTTTGTGGGGTGATTAGGGGCAACAGCTAAAGAGCATGACCTATTCTGGGGTGACAAGAGAGTTGACCTAACAGCCAGCACATGGAATACAGTAGAAATTTGACTCTTATCATGACTATCTAAGATTTTTGTATCTTTATTATCTTCTACTACATCCTTAGATTTAAAAAAAATTTCTGAATAAATTTGGATTTGAACAGAGAGATGTTTTTCATACGGGACCTGCCACATCAAACTGTATTTTCTCATTTCAAATTACTTCAGGCATTGAAAAACATGGAGATTGCTCAGAAATAAAGTACATCTACCAGCAGTTGCATTCCTAGTCAGTGACCAAATCTCAAATTAGGATAAATATTTCCACCCCCTTGTTTATAGAAGCATGATTCACAATAGTGAAGTCATGGAAACAACTGAAATGCCATTCAACAGATGACGACATAAAGAAACTATAATATATATATAAATGCATATATAATTTTTCAGTGGAATACTAAAGAAGACAAAATACTGCCATTTACAACCATCTGTATGGAAATGGAGGAAATGGAGTGGATAATGTTAAGTAAATAAGCTATAAAGAAAATTAGAAATACAGAAAGATTTCACTTATCCTTGGAATATAATGGAACAAAGCAAACAAGTGAAATATCCCAAAATATTATAGGAGACTAGACTTGGCTACTTGAGAGAAGGAAGGAAAGAGGTAACAAGAAGTTGGCAAAGGGAACTAGAACGCTGATGGTGGGTATGGTGTGAAATACGTACAAAGTCTTGTTAAGTGCAAATCCATGGAGAGAGCAGGTCAGGAGTTGTTCTAGCAAGTTATAATTATGGAAGGTTTGTGCGTTTAAAATATTGTCAACCATTTTTAATTAACCATTTTGTATTTTTTTTAAATTATTTTACTCAAGGAACATTGCATCATAACATTGTATGGATCTAAGGTTTACATCATTATAAATCAGCATCTGTATATAATACATTAAGTTCACCACCACCATTTCAGTTCTTCACTATGAAATGATTCCCCTCTACTCAGCTGTTTTTCGATAACTTCCACCTCCTGTAATCCTGTCCTTGTGTATATCCATTCTTTGACTGTGTCCTTGATCTAGTGACTTGTTTCAACCAAAAAACATGACAAAAATAAGGTGTTACTTCTTAAAGTGGATGCATATTCTCTGCTATCATCTTCCTGTGTATTGTTTCTCTGTCACCTATGTGGTCAGTGGAAGTGCTACCACGTGTTAGTTTACCAATAATTGTGCCCTGTGGCAGTGAATTGAAAAAAAACATATGGGCAATATTTCACGAGGAACTGAATTCTTTTGAGTGCTACGTAAGGGGACTACAAAAGAGTTTTCCCAGTTAACCCTTCAAGGCACTGCAACCCTTTTGATATCATTATTGTCATAAAGGTATTCTGTCTTATTTGAGAAAATTAGAGTGATTTGAGTAGGTGTATAAGAGCAAATAGTTTTCTAGTTTATCAACTACATTAATAAAAACCGTCAATGAAGTAAACTAAATAGTCCCCTAAACATTAAATCTTCAAGTTTCTCTTAGAGACAAATTTTAAATGAGAAATGAGAGATAGACTCAGATTTTTGTAGAAGATAAAATACTTCCAAATTTGTATAATTAACTTTCTACACTTTCAGATGTGAACGTCAAAAAGTCACTTATCTATGTAGACATTGCAGTTCATATTGCGATATTTGATATTGTGCAATAGAAGCAATTTCTACCGATGACCTTCTGGAAAAGTAAAGAGTTCACACCTCTGGAAATACATGTATTTTCTCTATTCCTCTGTTCATACTAGGAAGTTCATAGAGATTGGAAAAAATGGAACTATTGTGCTAATTATCACTTCAGTGCATTTATCCCTCAAGGGCATACACTATCAATAATTAGTGACTTCAGCCCTTCAGGATTATTATAGAGTTTGTCTTCATACCTGTGCCTCTCCTTCCATGGTCATCATCTGCATAAGGACATTCATGCCTGAATTTAACTTCTTAAGAGTCTTTAGGACAGTAATTCATCTCTCATCACTCACCAAACAGGAGACAAGTGGATCCAAACTCCAATTATGACTCATCAGAGACCCACCACAGATAAGTGAGTTCCAGGGATATGAAGGATTGAGAAGGGAATTCAGCGAGTGTCAGTATTAAGATAAGAATGACAACTAAAAGGGATAGACGTTAGGTAGAGAGTATCATCTCAGACAACAATAGTTTGTTATTTTTCTGTGGTAGATTTAAGAACTTTCATTAAGATCTGTTTTCCTCCTCCACCAATTCTAGTTTCCATAGACATTGTCCACATCAGCAGGACATAGATCTCTACAAACTCCTCCCTAAAATTCAAAATGGTCATGATGTGATTGTTATAATTATGGTGGTAATGAGGAGAGTAAGCTTAATATAACAAAACTTCATTGATGGTTTTCTTGTGACAGGCTTTGATTGATATACTATGTAGCTTTTATTTTATTTAAACCAATTTGATTGAACAAACATTGCATCATAAAATTATACAGGTTGAATGTGTGCATCATAGGAAATTAACATTATATATGCTAGATTAAGTTAACCATAATTGCAATTCTTCCTTCACTATACAACTGAACCCATATTAATTTTCATCTGCATATCCACCTTTTAGATATATGTATTTGAATAACCTATTTTTACTGTTGAGGAGATGATAGGAACACTGTGTTCATATTAATTCATTTCTTTTATCATGTCCTAGTACAAAACAATTACGATGTCAGTTTGAGATCTCAAAGACAAGGCACAGTTTTCCTATAATGGTGCTCTTCCTTTTCCAACTGTCTCTTCCTTTGTGGTCACATCAGATAGAAGACCTGAAGCAAAGCCACTAGAGTCATTTATTATTGTTTCCCCAGTACTGTCAGAGTAATTTCTATGGCATCAGAAACTAAAGCAAATATTCATATATTGTGAATTGCATTTAATATTGATTAAGTTTCGCTAGCTCAGAGGAACATAGTTGTCTCCATGTCTTCCGTACACTGAGGGCTCTTGTTATTGTGATTTTTTTTTTCTTTTGGGGTGTTGTCTGTGATCAAAAATTAATGGAAATTTGTAATTTCTTCCTAATGCTTCTTCATAGAATGACAAGTTAATCTAACCATGGGTAGGAGATTATGAGATTCTCTTATCTGTAACAAAGTTATGCAGAACTTATGGGTAACATGAAGACCTAATATTTGAGATTGTCACATTTGTGAGGGCCTGTATTTTAAATTGTAGAAATTGACACCCTGGAAAGGTAGTGTCGATATTCAGCTTCGTTTTCATGACAGCAAAACCATTAGAAATTCACATCATAACCTTGATTTTTCTGCTATGTCTGGTGACATTACAGTCTTGTTCATCTTCCACAACATACTCAGGAACATGTTAATTTTTTCTTCTGGAGATGCTACAAATAATTTATTTTATGTAAAATTGATTTTATCGAAGCAACACTGCATCATAGCATCATATACACTTAAATTGTGCCTCATAGTGAATCTAATCTTTTTATACAAAATTAAGTTCACTTCTATTTCCCCTCTTCTTACTAAATGCAATTCATCCCATCTACCCAACTTTCCCTCCCTACCTTCCCTTCCTCTTACCACGACCACTGCTTTTATAGAATAAATGTCTACTTTTGTCGAATGTCATGTATTTCTCTAGTAGGTTTTTTTTACACACCACATGTGAGTGATATCATATGATGTCTGTCTATCTCCTTTTGTCTTATCTCACCAAGAATGATTCCTTCCAGGCTCTCTCATGTTGCTGCAAATGATCGGGTTTCATATATTTAACTATTATTCCATTGTGTAGATATATCACATTTTCTTTGTCCACTCTTCTTTTCATGTATATTTATGCTGTTTTCAGTGATGTACTCAAAATATTTTCTGAGGTAGCACACTGTATAATAAGTACTTTAATTACTCTTTTTCTCCTAAGCTAAATCACAAAATAACTTGACAAAGACATTAAGTCCCCAAGAATGCTTCCATCTGGATGCAGAGAGAACAATCTCTTCAAATGATACTATGATCAGGTTATGGTATGGACTTAATATATTTTATATTTACACTAAGAATCTAGTGCATTGGTGGTACAGAGTAGGTACACACTTAAATTTTATAATGTCAAATAAAATGGAAACATTCTTCCCCAAATTACATTTCTGTGTAGCAAATCACCTGATCACTTTTGAAGTGTGCCAGCAGGTTTAGCTAACACTGAGATTGGTGTCCTGTTAGATACTCTTGCTCAATGAACATCATTGATGACAGCAATGTCATTTATTTTTCAGATATTTTATGACTTATGTGGTCATTGCAGAAGAGTTCAACCTGTAGAGCTAGAATGTGTTCTCTTCTGCATGCTGCTGCTCCTAAATTAGATATATAAATTCACACACACTTTAATGTTAGAAAGAAAATTTGCTTGGTAAAGTTTGTAATTAGTAACTGGAGAGATAGTTTTAATTCCCATAAGAGATAGAATTTGCTTCATTAAATAACATACAAAGATAGAAACAAAATGTTCAATAAAAATTAGAATGGACATAAGTGAAAAAAATCTAGTGAGATTCTACTTTTTTTCTGATTGACAAATCAGGCTGTCTGACTGCTGCAGGTTTTTTGGTGAGATCCTAGAATTACAATCCATTACATCTTCCAAAATCTCCCACAGAGTTTGGTCTAGTGATGAAAACATGATCCCTGTAGGTCAAGAAATTATGAACAATAGGCTTCATTTTAGGAAGAAGTTTCCTCCTGTGAGATGCCCTTTACATAAAGACCGTGATTAGAAATCTAAGGTGTAGGTTGCAGTCATTGGTCACTGATAATTTCCCTATAACCATTACAAATAAATTTGTCCTACTCTTTTTCTACTGTTAATTTTAAGGAGCTATGACTTAAAGCTGCAAAAAGTTTAACTTGCCAGTTGCTGAGAAATTCATTTTAGCCATTGCAAGAAGGCAAGAGACAGCCTCAGTGTTATCTGTTGAAGATACAGTGCTAAATGTCTGGTGTCTGTCCTCAGGTAGCTCACCATTTAGAGGATCCCCATTTGTGTTATAATGTTCTATTAATCTAGTTTGAAGAGTAGAAATGATGGTATTGTCTTACTCTATACTGACAGAGATATTTAATTTTTTAATGTCATTATAGATTATTATAAATGACTCTCTTAGAGTTAATTTCCATATTCTTTTATGTTTTTGTTTTGTTGCATTTCAATCTGATGTTGAGATATAATTTTAGTTCCCTGTTGGTTTCTTTTTTCCATGTTTTTTATGAATCGGATTTTTGTTCACAGCATATCTTGATTCCAATTCACAGAGTGTAGATTCAGGTTATTGTGTTATTTGAAGCTTAAAGTAATTTGATTTCTCATTTTCAGCTTTTTTTCTCTAGCTATTGGGCTACTGAGGGGAGAGATCTACACAATCGACTGAGAAGAAAGATAACTGGTTGAAGGGACAGATGGACCATATGTGAAGAGAAACATTTCACATTAGTCTTATGTCAGTAAATTACTAGTGCTGTCAGGCGGTCAAGTTGTTTTTTACTGAAGGAATATTGCATTTTGACATTTATAGTTTTAAATCATACACCATTATAAATCAAGAAATAATGATCCATATATGACAAATTAATTTCACCACCAATAGTTCAATTCTATCCCTCACTATATAATTGACCCTATTTTACCCACTAGTTCTCCCTCCCCCTTCTCTAGTAACCACAGATTTGGTCCTATAAGATGGAA
>RJWH01011072.1:0-13757 GCA_004363575.1 Solenodon paradoxus | reverse complement strand
AAGCTCTTGATTTTCTAAAGCTAATTTTCCCACTTACCTACTAGACCTCATTCTTTCCACCTACCAGAATGACATCTTCCATATATTATCTCCACTCTTTCTTGATCAGTCAGTCTCTTCCATATTACTAATTTCTTTTGATATGAATTTAGTATTGGCAAAGTCTCTCTAGGCTTAAAACAAAGAAAAAGAAGCAACAAAATCCATAACAAAGATTTGCCTACTGCTACTATTGTAATTCACTCCGTACCACCAAAGCTTTTATTATACAATAAAAAATGTTAATTGTCCTCATTTTTATATACTGTATTTACTCCGTAGGCCACTATTCTCACTATCTCCTAAAAATAATTTGTCTTTTGCATCTGTAAAGTCCAAGTCAATTTCTATTTTATATTTCACTCTTTTGTTCATTGCTTCCTTCTTAAAATATTATTTCATATATGTTCATGTTGCTGAATTCTGCTTTTCCAAATGCTCTTCCTCCTAAGCCTTCTTGATCTTCCTTTTCCTTTTGTGGTTCTTCTCCATAGAGTTATTCCTTATAGCTCATTACACGTTCCTTATAGCTCTTAATATGTGTTATCTCTAAGCAAACACATCAAAGTTTGTATTTTCAGTTGTTACAATGTCTCAATTTTTTGCAGAATTTTGTTGAAGCCCGTCTTTAATATTAATGTCAATGTTCCCCACCTCTAACCAGTCAAAATATCCTTTTAGTAAAATCGCATTATTTTCCCTAATTTTCCTATGCATTACCTCATCCACTGTCATCCTGTAAATATAGACCACATCCTCTTTCACAGTAATTTTCATATATCTTAATTCATACTCCCAAAGACTGACCTTCCCCTCTTCCTTTCATCACATATTTTGAATCTTTCTATAGCTTAAATCTGATTACAATCCTCTAATGATCCACTTTACTGAAACTCCTGTACATTTACCATCAAATTCTCCTTTATTAACAAGACTAATAAACATACCTTTGAATTGTTTCTTGAATGTTCTCTAGTTATATGTCACCTGCTTTGAAAATTAACGAATTAACTTTCTTAATGAACTGTCTCTAATACTCAGTTGAGTGCATTTTATTCAACTAAGAACGTCTTACTTTACCTAAATCACTTTTGTATGCCAATTTAATCTTTATATGGAAAGTCTTAAGATTAAGATTGGATTAGATGTCTATCCTGTATGTTCCTAGAGTATCCACTTAAAGCTTTGCAATTCTTTTAATAATTTCCTGTCAGCTTGTCTTTGTTATCTACTCTGTTTAAGTTTAATGAAACAAGGACTGTACATGACTTACCAGATACTTGATGATTAACATTTAGTAGTTGCTCAATAAATACATTTGGTTAATACTTACTTAACACTGTCCACAAATTTTGTCAAAACAGCAACGTCATGGTGTATGTCTGCTTTTATTCTGATATAATCCACCTTCTAAAATAGATCCAGCTCACGTTTTCTTTGATCATGTTCATGTGTATCCCCAAGATTACAATGTTGCCCAGAATTCAATTGTATACGGTTGAAGGAATGGTGGTTATATTTATAAAACTCTTAAAGTTGAATGACCTAAGGATTGAGACAATGTTAGAAATAATTGAAATTGTCTCACAATTTTGAGTTTGTGAAACTATCAAAGTATTTGCAAAGCAATTTCTGGTAGGTAACAGAATTTGCAGGCCTGTAGCCTAGGAAAGAAGCCAGAGTTGAAGATCTGAAATTAATCTGCATACAGTTAATATATAAACCTGGTGTTTTGATGAGATGGTTAAGTACAATGACTGAGAGAAATGAGGACTCTGAACCATAATTTGAGTTTTTTCACTTATGTATAGAAACAAAAATAAGAGCAATAAAGTAGTTGGAAATCATAAAAGTCAGGGGTGAATTGAAAATACAGAAACAAGAAACATTTTATGGAGAATGTTATTTCCTTCTTGTATAAATTTCGAAGAGATGTCAGCAGGGTAGCATCTGAATAATAACTTTCGAGTTTAGTTTTCAGGAGGACATAAGATAACTTTTGGTCATAAAACTATGTGTGGAATCAACACTTACCTTTAGTAAGTTAGTTAATATTTATCGATTGGCAGCTATATGAAAATGCCTATTGAAGCTTTTAAGCTTAAAATATATTTCCTAATTGAAAAAGGCTTAAATCTACTGAGAGAGATAGACATAATGGTGCTAACTTTTATTAAACTATGTATACCATGTGTTAGGTATTCCATAATTCAGGCATCACTTAACAGCTGGGACAGATTCTAAGAAAAGTATAAGTAGGTGATTTCTTCACTGTGTGAATGTTAGAGTACACTTAGACAAATTGGAAGTCACAGATTACCACATACCTATGCTATATTGCATATGAACCAAAGTGATGTCATCTTAAACACCACCACTTAACCCTTACTACTGATTATTACTACTCACTGTTTCTCCTCTCCAATGACTACTTTTGACCCAATCATCCTTCTGCTCCAAAGAGATAAACAAGTCTATAAATCTTTAGTAGAACAAAAATGCCTATTTCAGGACACTCTACCAGTACTTTTAGCTAAATTATTAGCTTAGTCAACTATTGAGACAAAACGCATATGGAAGATAAGAAGATACTTTAGGTATGAGGGTGGTATGAATCTCACCTTGACTGAAAGCTCTGTTTACAGATTGGGTATATAAAACCCCTATATGTAAGTTACTCTTGAAAATTACTATTGGATTTCATAACTGTGCTTGCCTTACTCTTCAGACTTAAATTACCTTCTATGTTTGGGGGAATATATTTGTTCACAGTCCAGGAATATACTGCAGACTACTTCTCCTGGACTGCAAAACTGTAAGCATGTTGCTATATTGACAACAGTAGGCAATTATAACTCAATGGCATTAGTGTTTCTAAACATATTGAGACATAGAAATTGTACAGTAAAAATACGATATAAAATATGATGCAACTATAGAGATAAATTACCATAAGTGGAGCTTATTTACTGCTTTGGGTGAGTGAGTAGAGTGAGTAGAGTGAATGCTACTGTACATTATTGAAAATTTTACATTTTCTAATTAGACCACTAAATTTATAAAACTATTCTTTGATGTGCACAAAGATTGTGGCAAAAATTCAATATACTGAAAAGCAGCTAGCAATGTAAACAAAGAAACTAACATAAAAAAAATGCCCAAAAAAGACCACCTGCAAAATGGGAGAAAATATAAATCATCATACTTCCATGCAGAATTTAAAAAGTTGTAACTGGACAATATAAAAAAAACAATAAATATCATTCTTTTTGTTCGACAAGTGAATAGTAGCTTATTCTAACTTTTCTGCATTTCCAAAATGAACAGCTAATGAATAAAATACTTCTCTCTGCATTCACACTTACTTACTTGCCTTTATGAATACTTTTTACTTGCCTTCATTCCAGCCCGTTTGCTTCCTTAAAAATGTATACATATACATATATTTGTAGTTTTTGTGTGTGTGATAACTGTTTGCTTTGTACTTTATTGAAAGTGTTTGGCAATATTCTCTTTTCATCATCTTTTTGGAAGAGCTGCTCTATTTGATCTGTTGTAACATCTGTTTAATTTCCGATTCCACTTATTAGAGTCTTATTTTTCCTTAGGGAGCCTAGCCAAAATTTTATAAATTTTGTTAAGAATCCACTTTTGGTTTCATTGATCTTCTGAATTGCCCTTTTGATTTCTATTTCATTTATTTCTGCTTGAATTATTATTTCCTTCCTCCTACTGACTAGGTTCATTTATTCTTTTGCTAGTTACTTTAGGTAGGATAGACAAAATTATTTTTCTTAAGGTATACTCACATTACTATAAACTTATTAGTACTTTTGCTGTGTCGCATTAGTTCTGATAGCTCTTTATTCTCACGAGTCAAGGTTTTTTCTCCTTTGACTTCTTTTTCTGATATTAACTCCAAAGCATGTTATTTAGCCTCCAAACAGTTTGGACTGTGCCAACTTTACTGTTTGAGGTTGCTTTCTAGTTGTATGCCATTGTGATTGGAGAAGATACTTAATATTATTTGTCTTCATTAATTTGTTGACACTTGTTTCGTGTCCCAACATATGGTCTGTCCTTTAGTATGTTCCATAAGCACTCGAGAATATGAATTCTGCTATTATTGGGTGGCGTGTTCTGTAAATGCCTGTCAAACTTACCTGAATCAATTGGCATTTGAGACTATTGTGTTCTCTTAAATTTTCTGCACGCTGATCTCGTGTTGCTCTTTTAATCTCTTCATAAATTAACTGGGAGTTGGATTTTTGGAATCAAAGATTATTGCTACTTTTCTTGATGGTTCCATGTTGTCATATTAGCCTATTGGAAAGCACGTTGTCTTAGGTGCCTTTTTTTCTCTCTGCTATGTGATAATTCCTTTGTCCAGTTGCATATCAAAACTGGAGGGCAGAGTTTGGGAGGAATCTGCCCTGGTATAAAGGCTTTATTCCTTATAAGAGAATAAGGAAGTAAATTAATTTTATTATAAGGTAATTTAATTTGAATATTTATTTTCTGAATATACTTTATTATGCACAAGGGAGGGCCTATTCCTTCTTGGCTGCTGCCTTCCTCATAGCAGTCAGGATGTTATCCAACTCGTTTCTGCCTCTTGGCATGGATCAGTGTCCCTACCCTTTTTTTGATGAACTTGAAGGTTTACTTGCCCTTGGAAACCTTCAACAGCTCCATGGCATGCTGCACATAGCGGGCAAAAGCCACACACCTCTTGGATCATACCTCAAACTTAGTATGCTGGTGAGGAGCCTGCAATGGCAACTGTACTTCAGCTTGTCCACATTTTTGTCACCTTGTGGCCCTTGTTTAGGCCCACAGCCATGGGGTAGCACAAAGCCATGGCTAATTTTTGGCAATGACTGCTGAAATAATTTTTAATGTAGGGCATTTAAGCCTTTTTACTACCGCCATGCACCAACATTCTACATAATATAACTGGGCAACACTCTCCTGCCATATGGATTTTTCCACATTCTCCTCTCATTTGTCTGTCATCGCTTGCTTGAGTTTATAGTTTATCATTCTGGGAATTTTTAATAACTAGTTATCTGACTAGAGAAAAATTCTCTACCTCTTTGACAGAGTGAGAAATGGAATTGTCCTGTCGGATGTCTCTTGTCTAGTTGTAGATTATTTTTCACTTTGAAGTCTCTTCAGAATGAGTTTTTTTGTTTTTAATAAAGGCAAGGTAAAAAGGTGCAGACAGGAATGAAGCTGAGCAAAGGCAGGTAGGAAGAGAGAAGAGGAAGTAGCATTTTATTTTATTTAGTTCATTTTGATTGTTGCCCCCACACCAGAGATGGGAACCCCAGTCCTTGGGATGTACATGGGCTGTGTGCTGAGCCTCTACTCCACCATGGCATGTCCAGAATGAGATTTTTAGAAAATCGTATTTTAAGAGAAATACTGACTCACTGGGTCATCTCCATGAGTGGTTAACCAGGATTCTTAGAGATCTGAAGCCTGCAAATGCTGAGACTGAGTAATGTGAAGTGGGGAAAATAATTAAAAGACAGTTTGATAACTATTTTCAAATACTTGGAGATCACTGAAGAAAAAGGTCACAGAAACAGTTTCATACGAAATAAGTTATTTCTGGCATTTGAGCATTAGTCAACGGCTATGAAAAGAGGAGTTTCTATGTGAGTTGAGGGAGCTCTTCTCTAAATCTCTTATAATTAAGAGATTTTATGAGTTTCATAGTTAAAAGTTTTATCAAATGATTGCATAAGATCAGAATTGGACTGTTAATTATACTTCAAATAATATTTGAAAAGTAAACGGTATTTTTTATTCTACAGGACTTAAATACTATTGATTCTTAGCTTCATGAAATGGGAAATACTATCAAATCTCAGGGACCATCAGTTTAGGTGTGATGCTTATTTAAGATTGTGTACTATGGTGCTACTCAAATGAATTTGGCTCCATAGCTAGTTGCAGAGGCCACACGACTTAGGGACTTCTTGTAGGATAAGCACAGAAATTTGCATTTCTCATCCCAGTTTTTCTTAGGGGTGGAACCTTGAATACGTCTCAACATCTAAGCTAGACTTTTGTCTTCTATAAAATAGGGGTAAGTTTGTCTTTATTATAGTGTTTTGCAGATCAGATGAGAATAAAGTACAACAGTATTCAGTGTGTACTAACTCACTTTATAGTACAAAGCAAAAACAAAACAACAAAACAAAACAATATATTTATTACATCAAATGTTTAAGATGTATATAGTATGACATAGTAATGTATAAAAGTGGAAGGAGCAGTGTTCTTGATTTGGTATTAACTCTCAGGATAAGACCCATAAACTCTTTGAATCTCATTTTCGTAGTCGTTTCTGGTTCTCACAAGACTCTCGCTGCTATGCAGAGCTGAATGGCTTTCTCTTCCAGGAGCTGGGAGAACTGAAAGAGAGAAGGGAGGGTGGTTACATTCCAAGCAGTGCTGAGGCCAACTGTTCTGGGATTTAAGGAACTAACTTGCTATGCAAAACCTGTATTTCAGTAATGGCAACTATGGTATTATCCAATACTTGAAAGTGAGAAAACACAGATTTTTTTTTACCTAGAAAGGAAAACGATCTGGAGGGAGTAGACAGAGACTTAATTTAGTACATTCAAGTATATTCCATGAAAATACAACCATCAAAAAAACAGAAAGAAGGGGCCCACAAGCAGTCTCCTCAGATAGACTAGCCCAGCTGTGTAAGAGGAGACAGGCAGGAGCTTGTGTCCAGGTTGAAGTTAAACGACTGCAAACCCCAGAGGTCAAGGTGTTGGGAGACAGCCCTGTCACCTGCAAGTCTGTATCCTACTGTGCAGGGTTGGAATTCAGAGCGGTGGGGAGGTACTCAGAAAGCAGAATAATACATTATGTGACAGAAAGAAGAAACCTTCATATACACAGGTTAGAAATAAGATTGCAAGCAGAGATGCTCAGGGAGAAACTTTTCAGTCACTCAAAGCAGAACTCTCGTTTCCCTCCAAAGGAACTCGTAAGAGACTGAGTCTTTCCTTGAACATGTCTAGCATTAGTGGCGCTTAGGACCTGACAGTGCAGCCCAATTCAATTTTACCATGTCAAAACACAAAGTAATTTTCCTCTTGAATGAAAACTGTGCGCATTGAATTCGGTGCCCTGGACCTATGGTTCTAATTCCTCACGGGCAGGCTTTCAAGTTTTATAGTGTAAATTGGTGTATCTGCCTCACATTCCAATCTTGAGTATTTTTTTTTGTAAGCACACTGGATTAAAGTTTGTATAAAAAGTTGAATCAATGTTCAGAGGAGGGAAGGCATTTTTCTAGAGAAACTGGGAGGAATATACGACACACAGTAAATGAGAGTAAGACACCCCCACGTTCAAATGCAAGTACATGACAGCTAGAATGAAAACAAAGTAACTTTATCTTAGAAGAGCAATTTAGTTTTCAGAGCACTCTGAAAGGTTTCACCTGATTTTAGAGGCAGAGGTGATTTCTGCTCCTGCGAACAAATGATAAAACGGGTAAGTAGTGACTGGTTCCATCACGAGGCTAACAGATGGCACACCAGGACTCACACAGGGTCCCTGACCCAAGTTAGAGCTTCACCATCACCTGTCCCAGCTGAGCATTTAGAGGCGTAGCTCAGCAGGTTACAGTGTGTGAGTGAGGTGGGGTGTGGCGATTAGAAAGGACAGGATATGAATGTTTTCAAAGAATACTCATTTTTGAGGACAGAGTTGGGCACAGTAACTAGTGGGCTCGGAGACAGGGAGAAACATGATCCTAAGAGAGAAAAGATGACTTTCCTGGCAACACTGAACAGCCCAAAACGTAGTAAACTAACTTAAAAAAATAAAGGACACAGTGCTGAAAAACCCCTAACACTATTTTCCTTGATAGTATGGAGGGAAAAGAACAGACTGTAAAACCCACTCAGCAAAACATTAGCAAAAACAAAACCGTTAACTGGAGATGTCTTAATGGCTTATAATAAAGCTACTCTTACATAAACCACCTTCTAAAATGTATTAACCTGTCCAGGTATACCTCAGTCCCTGTAGTGTAGGGACTGGCAAATCCAGGGCCCGTGTAAATAAGATTTAATTGGAATATTGCCACCCCATTTGTTTCTGTATTATGTATGCTTGTTTTTATGTTACAATTGCAGGATTAAGCACGGCTTACAAACCCGAAATTATTTACTATGGGATCAGTCTTTAAGGATATGCTTGCTGACCTCTGCTCTAGTTCATAAGCTACTCTATTTCATCATGTCTACATTTGTAAAAACGGAACATGAGGGAATAGTCTAACCCACATTATACCAATAGTCGTTTCTATCATGTTTCTAAGTTGGCATTATGTCTAGCCACACTGGTAAAAGTATATATAAAATTTAAGGATCCGCGGAAAGAGCTAGGGCAATGGCTTGGAGAGGAGCCATTCTGTGCTGACAGCCTGTCTACAATCTCTTCCTAGGGCCCAGGAAGCAACTCTTTGAGTCAGCTGGGACCTGTTTAGAGTGAGGCTCTAAGAACACTGGACCGTAATGTCCATGAAGGGTCACATTGTAGCCTCGATACTTAACATGTGGCCAGGCTCATCGAAGGTAAACAATAGTTATCTGATGAATGAATGAATGAATGAATGAATGTTTGACACGAGTTGCAGATGTTTTTCTTACAGTCAAATTCTAAAGGGAGAACTCTCATCCAAAATGACAATGACCTAAAGCAATGTTTCTCACACTTTGATTTTGTGGTATATGAAATATATCTCAAAAAAGTGGGTAAAAGAAAACAGAATTCTGATTATGACCCAGAACCCATTAAGTAAACATACATAATTTAAACTAAAATTTCTCAAAACAAGGTATACCCTTTATTACATATTATATTATATACATGTATTTCCAAATACTCCTATTTTGTCTTATAAAAATGCTATTTGCATTATTGGTAACAATCTCAAACTGGAAAAAACCCAGTCATTCAATAGTAGAAATTTAAAGTGTATGCCTCTGATGAAAAAACTGTTAAAGTGGGGGGCGGGGGAATCACACTTTATACAACATGTACAAATCTCACAAAATCAATGAAGAACCACAAAATCTATGAACTACAAAAAGTAATCCTATAGGATGTTAATAAGTGGAAGATGGTTTTAGGGTGTTCTGATATGTCCTTATCTGCATGCTGGATACACAGGGGACTACGCTTTCCATGTTGTATTTATGATTTGTGTGCTTTTCACTGTTTCACTTTGATAAAACATTTACATTAAACGAAACTGTAGTTACTACCCACAAAAATGACTTCTTCATCTACTAATAGCCTGAACTGCAGCTTAAAATACTGTCTTATGGAGATATGTGCCCAGCATGATTCACTGTCTGAAGTCCAGAAGAGCAAATATAATAGGGTTGACATGAAATCTAGTTTATGGAGAAGTGGCAGGAGTTATGAAGGTTAGATCTTTCTGAAATCAACTGACTGGGACTGGAAAGGGAGTAGGGCTGCTCTGCAGACTCCCTGAAGACACTCAGGCAATTTCTCCAACAGCTCATTTGGATGGACAAAGAAATGCAAATGTATCCACCAAAGCTAATACTCCCACCAGTCTCTGATTACTTGGTGTCAATTACTCTGGGAAAAAGCAAGCTGGTCTCTTTAGTTCCAGGAGAATCAACATACATGAGGAAGCTGACGGATGGAGTGGAATGAACAGAACTCTCACATTCATTGCTGCTATCTGACCGGGAAGCAGAGAGGCACTCCTGGAGGATTTGTGGGGAATGACCTCAATATAACTAGTAACCATATTACTAATTGATAGCAAGGCGATACTAGGGAGAAAGGTTCCTCCAATGAGGTGGCCTTTTCACTCTTACTATACGGATTTCTCCCAATCATTCTCAAGGACTCTCCAAGGACAAGGAAAAGGACACAACCTTGTGCAGAGTGCTTTGGGGTTAGCAACCCAGGCTCTGAGAAAAGTAAAACTTCAGTACCCCAAGATCCACCACGCTAAAGCTGAGGCTTAATCACCTTCTACTCACCTCCTTGCTTCTAGTAATGTGAACTAGTCTGGCAGGACACCTACCTTACTGTTAAGTTCTTCAAGTCTTAATTCCTTTTGGTGAATTTCCTTTAAGGTGTCATTGAGCTGGATCCTAAGAAGTTCTGATTCATAAATGACATTTTCTGACCCATCTAGGGGAGCTCTTATCTCTGGGGATGCCTGCCAAGATACAAAAGTGTTGATGAAATGTTTTCCTGCTTAAATCCCTCCCTCCAGAAATGCTCACCCACTTACAAGGACGTCACAGGATAGTTCACCTAAGAGTGACTGATGGGCACTTGGCCTGCAGGAAGCTGCTGCTTCATGGGTGCTTGGTACTTTTGAACAGTGATCAGAATGGAAATCACTTACTTGTCTGGTATGGCGCTTTGAGTATCTCAATCTGGGAGGAAGGAGATGTCAATTCCCTCACAAGATGCTGAAGATGTCTGAGCTGCTAATCCTTATCTGAGATAGCCAGGAGGTACTGCTCCTTCATTCTCTTCTCATGAATTTCCCATGAACTCTTCTCCAGCCTAGAAAGAACCACAGGCAAAAACATACTTGTGAGGTAAAAATGAGTGATTCCATATTCAAAACAGACTTATGAGTTATAGAAATGTATTAAAGAAGATACATAACCAGAGTGGAGTTTCTACTGTAGACAGAATTCTACAACAAGATAAAGCAGAACTAAAAACATCCACCAGGATTTCACCTGTAGAGACTAGGGATGAGTTCCTGGAAAAATAGATACGTGGTCTGAACCCTGAAGAGTAATTTCCATAAAGAGTAAAGCATTCCAGGGTCAGGGAACAAGCTGAGAAAAGGGCACACAGATGTATATAGTGAAGCTTGGAACTCTTTTTATAGCCTCTACGTGGAATGGAGAGGAAGGCAGTCCGGTCATGCAGGCCATTGAAGAGTGTGCTAAACAACACATTCTCTGAAAGCAGTGGGAAGACACAGTCATTCTTCCCACAGGCATCATCATGGTGCAGCTAAATATCAGTTCCCAGAATCCAGCCGCAGAGTCTGAAGGGCCCGGTTCAAGTGCTGACTCGATGTTACAGTAGATGTGAGATCCTGAGTGAAGGTGACTCAATATCTCGGCTTGAACTGGTGAAACAAGAATATCCTGTCTTTCTTTACAGGATTAGTGAGGATTGTGTGCGATACTGATGTCATAGAGCAAACACAGGCCCTGGCACTTTGTAATCACTGAAGAATATTAGCTGCTGCTATTTCTATTTATTCATTGCCTGAATTTGGTCAAGAAGGCGTCTCTTTAATCCTAGCTACTTTTCTTTCATATTACTAAAGCTACCTCTGCCATAATTTTTAGTTCTACTTCTCTCTACACTATGCCTGAAAAAATCCACTAGGATTGCTAGCAAATTTCTGTAGCGTCTCTTTACTTTCAGTAGTGCCAATGTCTATTTTTCTGAATAATATATGAGGTCTTATTTGAATTGTATCCAGTTTTTTTTCTCCCCAGAAATAAGGTAAATAGGCCCTTCTTTTATAATTGACATAGTCCTGTTGGGAAATAGTACTTTTGCTAAGAGGTGACTTCTGTTAGTCAACATTGTTTCGAAAAGTTTAGAAACGAAAATTTTTACTACAAGGTCATTATGTGCAAAAGGCACTGGGATTTTCTAAAACACGTTTCTGAAAAGGAAGAACAAGAAATGAATGTAAGGGTGAGAATGCATGAGAAATGTCATCGTCTTCCATAAAAAGCTTCTAGCTGCCATATCCATCGGCAGGATGGACAAGAGCAGAAATTGGGGCATAAGGAGCAAACTGATTCCTGAAGAGAACTCAGCTGTAGGAGAGCTCTCCTTCACCTACTTGTCCCTGGAGCAAGAGACCCCAGGGACCAAGGAGACTAAGCAAACCAGGTGTCAAAGTGGAAGAGAGATTCTGGTATGAATCCAGGTTCTCTCCAGGTTCTCTTGACAAAGAGGCCAAAAGAACACCACCCCCAAAGGCACTAGAATCTTGAGCAGGATGTTCCAGCTGCTTCACGTTTGGAGAGCTCACTTCTCCAGAGTATTTAAGAGTCAAAGACAGGGAGGGAGTCTTAAAGAAAGTCAGATGAAGAAGCCAGTCTTGGAGGCAGTGAATGAACTCTTAGAGCTTCGCGGCTCTTTGCAGGCTTATATGGGGGACTGAATATTTAGTTTTTGTAGTTCTAGGTGATCTGAGATACTCTGGTAGACATCCAGGTGATGCTTCCATGAGGTCCCAGTCACCTGCAGATGCCCACCATTCAATGGGCAGCATTCGTGTGCATCTGGAGAAAGACACACTGGATGCCCGCTCACGTGGTGCCAGTGAAGCTGGGTGTGGTGCTTGGATTTGTCCTCTCACAGTGAGAACCTTCCCTCCACCAACTGCAGAGGTGGGGCATGCAGGCGTGGAGTCTGGACTTGCACCTCTTCTGGCAGTGTTAGGGCATCACTTCCCTTGAGGGGACAGTGAACTCTGAGTGGGGAGACACTGCCCTTCACTTTCCATCTGGCCATCAGGTGGCAACGGACCCATCTCCTACGGGCACGGTGACAGTGGAAGTCTACTAAAGCAGGAGATGTCAATATGACCAAGAGTCTTGTACCAGAATCCCCCAAATGTTCAGGATGCAACCCAAAATCACTCACTATGTGAAGGACCGGAGAAATCACAACTCAATCGAGCAAAGAAAATCAACACATTACAAAACCAAGAGAACACAGATGGTGAATTATATGAAGGGGATTTTAAAGCGACCATTGCAGAAATGCTTCCAGAAGCCATTACTAACATCCTGGGAAGAAGGGAAAATACAGAATGCCTCAGCAAATAAATAAAAGATCTAAAACAGAACTGAACAAGCCAAAAACCAAATGAAAAGCTAACTCAATGGCCCAATAGCATGGGCAGAGGTGATGAAAGAAAGAATACTGAACTCAACGACAGAAAAATAGTAAAAATGTAATCAGAATAAAGAGGAAAATAATAAATTGAATTATGTCAAAATTAAAAGAACTTATGAGAAGGGTGAAATGCAGTCTGAGAGAAAAAATTGGCAAACCACATATATAACAAAGAACTATCTAAAATATATAAACAAGTCTCAAAACACAACAGTATAAAACTAACCACCCAGTTAGATAATGGACAAAGCATAGGAATAAACATTTTGTCAAAGGTGTATGGATGTCAAATAAAAATATAACATGATTAACCATTAGGCAAGTTATCATCAAAATGCAATGTATGGAGCATCATTATATACCTATTAAAACAACTAAAATACAGCTAAAATATAAACTACTGTTAAGGATGCAACATTTGATACTGAAACTAGATCAATCACATATTGTCAGTAGGAATATAAAATGGTACAGTCGATCTAGAATGCAGTTTTTTTTTAGTTTCCTATAAACATAAATACCATAAAAATAACCTAGCATTAACAAGGCTAAGCCATTATCTCAGAGAAATGGAAATTATTCACATAAAAGTCTCTCATGAAATGCTATAGTGGCTCTGTATTTATTACGTCTGAAAATTAGAAACCACACTTCTATTCTTCAGTGGGTACACTCCACACTCACTGTGGCGTGCTCTCTGTCAATAAAACACATGACCTACAGATGCGTGTGAG
>RJWH01011071.1:0-13758 GCA_004363575.1 Solenodon paradoxus | reverse complement strand
GCCTGAGAGAGAACACAATCAAATAAACAAACAAAACACATCAAAGAGAGTCAACAAGGTATTAGAAGATTTCACTAGTCTTTCTGGGATGCTATGACCTTGATATTTTTCCCTTTTTTGAAACTTTCTGCCAAATTAGGCCTAATGATGGCAGTTTTAGGATTCTGCATGTAGTTGTAACGTGTGGGGGTTTTTCCTACACCACCCACACCACCAGGCGGTTCTTGGACACTGGCTGGGTGGCCGACAATTCTACTCACTTCTGACATTACCAACCCAAAGACAGCATCAGTCTCCCCGGGTTGGAGCCTAGTCCCACAACACAGCCCCTTCCACCCCCACTTCACACACAGACAAGTCCAAGTCATCACCCGTGCTTCTGGCTGACTGGTTCAAGATCCGAGGTTCCCCCGACCCCCTCCTTGGATTTAATTTGTTAGAGCAGCTGATATAGCTCAAACCTTGTAGTTACTAGATTAGCAGTTATTAAAGAATACAACTCAAGAACAGCCAGATGGAGGAGATGCATGGAGCATCCAGGGACGCCGCTCTCCCCAGTCTCCATGTGTTCACCAACCAGGAGCTTTCTAACCCCAAAACTGGGGAGGAGGGGTTATAGAAGCCTCATTACATAAGTGTGACTGAACTCAATCTCCAGCCCCTCTCCTCTCCCTGGAGATACAGCTCTTTCTCTCTAATCACCTGGCTGGTTCCCCCTGACAACCAGCCCCCAACTTCAGGTGCAGTCCCAAAGTCATCTCATTAGCATAGCAAAGGACACCTTTAACGACTCCAGAAATTACAAGCGCTTTAGAAGTTCTGTGCCTGGAATGGAGATGAAGATCAAATATGTACTTCTTCTTTGAAGTCACAGTATCATGTCTTTTTTTCTCCTCAAGTTCAAATGGAGAAAAGGTCTCATTGTAAAGCAGGTTAATTATCAATACATTCTAAAGGGCAGTTTTCAGATTCTTTATTTCTAACTAGAAGCATTTTGGGGAGACGATAGAGAAGCGTGTATGTGTGTACACAAATGCGTGCATGGCTGCGCGTGTGTTTGTGTGCGCACGCACGTTAATAGGACCATCTTACCAATTAGTAGGTTAGCTTGATATTAAGCAGAAATCATAACATCAGGATTGCAGATGTATTCTCCCAAAATAGAAAGGCCATGAAAGGTCATCTTAGTATCTTTGATATCCAAAAGAGTGGTTCAGACTTTGGTGACCAGTATCTTTAGTAAGAACCATTATAACATCTCAAACTGAGTTTAGGATATACAATCAATTATTTGTACACACATGTATACTTACACCTTATATATACCCGTGTATATATACATACATATGTGTATATATACACACACCCCACATTTACAGGTGTACAGTCACATGTACAAACATCAGAAACAAAAGTTGCATGATGCACTACTTTCTGTACTCAATATTATATATACTGCTTCTGTTTTATTGAAAATAAATGGTTGCAGCCCACCAAATTTAGTTTCTGATTAGTGGTTTAAAAATACTGATCTAACTGATCTCAGTTTTCTATGTCCAGCTGAACAGCTTCTTTTTTTTTTTTAATTAAATTTAAAATTTTTAACTATGGCAGTTTCTGCCAAGGCCTTACTAATGTCTTGGAAGACATTGTACTTTCATTCTCAGCCTGTCATCTGGGTTCTCATTGTTGTGTTACGAAAAATGAACTTCTCGGTTGCTACAGCTGTTCTTGACAGCTGTTGGAGTAACTCAAAACAGATGTCAGAGCCAGAGGTCTGACATTTAGTGGAAATGTGCTATTAAGTACCACCTCATGGTTTACTTAACCCTGCTCAGAGGAAAAGACTTTTAAAAACATAAGACATTTTTCATAAATAAAAAGTGTATGGATAGGGGAGTTGCCGTGGACTTTAATTGACAACTTTTTTGTTACCCTTTGCCCCACACTTTTGACTTGGAGCTTCAGTCTTAAGGTGTCAGCTAATCTTTATCTTTCATTTCCACTAAAAGTACCTAGAAGCCCAAAGAAGTTAAATGCCTTATTATGGCCATTCAGCAAGTTAAATTAGGCTTCTGATTCTATCTAGATGGCCTTGCTATCCAAATTAATAGAGGGGTTACATGCTTCTCTGTTTACTGATAAACCATTGGTCCGCACTGTCCTGCGTAATAGCCAGTACAAACTGCAGGTGTGAATGTGCACATTCAGCTTTGAGATGATCTTTCCTGATTAATCTCTACATAGAGTTAGCTATTCACAGCCACTTGGGGAATTTGAGTGTATATTAAACACTGATTGTTAGCCAGTTTCTATCTAATCTAGTTCTCTATCTCTAATCTCTTCCTCTGTCTCTAAGTCTGTGTCAAAGTTGAATTCCACTGTAATCAAAATGATCATTGACCATATCTACTTTCTCCACCTCTGCCATTATTCTAGAGGAAAACCAGAACGAATAAACAATTTTAAAAACAAACTCTTGAAGTGATTTGTCCATATGGATCTGATCATTGAGCAGTGTTTACATGCATGTGTTAATGATAGCAATACTTCAAGTGTCTGTGGCATGGGGCTGTCTAAAAATGAGGTGGTACAGATGAATGAGTGATAGGATCCAAGATAAGCTCTTGAGGCAATTCAGAGAGCAGTCAGCAGTTCTATGCTGGTATTTCTGCTGCCTGTATAATCTCTTACCTGCTGACCTGTGCCACGTTATTTTTATCCCCAAGAGCCCATGCCATCCTCTCCTCTCAAACTGTCTCCTTCCAAATAAGCCCACATACATTCTGTTAAATGTCTCTGAATTACCAATCCAACAGCTTTGCAAAACCTGCCGTGTTTCAGAATCCCCGTCCTGTCTGTGGTTCTTTTATGGAAGAGCGACATAAAGAACAAAGGCAGCAGAAACAGTCAAGTCCCCCCTTTCAGGCACCATTCTGCTTCCTCTCTGCTTCCATAAAGGGTTTGAGCAGTTATTCCTTTATCCCAGTGGCCAGCAGACTACAGTGTGTGGGCCATGTCTGGCCGACTACCAGTTTTTATAAATAAAGTTTTATTGGAACACAGCTACACCCACTCAAATCACATGTTGCCTGGGATTGCTTTCTCACTAGAAGGGCAGAGTAGTTGTGGCAGAGTTGGAGAATGACCAGAGAGACTGGGGGGCTTGCAAAGCCTGTAGAGTTCATACTACCTGGCCCTTTGTGGAGAAAGTTTGCCAATCCCTGCTTTCAGCTATGATTTTGTCTTCACTCTAGCTCATTACATATATGCAGCCACAGACCTGGATGCTTGCAGATCAGTTTTCAGGTCAATAAACGTGCTTTTGAACTGAGTTATGCATTCAGAGCCATGTTCACCAACGATCCTGCATCTTTCAGTATTTTACGAATAGCCACTTGAATCTTGTTTCACATGTTGTGAAACAGAAATCCTTAAAAAGGGAATCACTGTTCCTTGCCTTTTGAAAAGTAACCGGAGGTAAAGTAGCTAAAGTTACCCAGTAACAGTAAAGTCCTGTGATTCTGACTGAAATAATGAATTAACAACCAGTCGATCAGGTTCATACAGCCTGAGGAAACCTGACTTATCCTGACTTCATAGCACCAGATGGACACCCTAAGTGAAGGTCTCTGGAAGCTCACCGCTGAAGAATGAATTAAACCTTTTAGCTAGTATTTGTACTTATTTATTGATAAAAAATTTTTTTCAAGGTTACAACCAATTACCCTCCATTTTGTCAGTGTACAGCTATTCCTAATTTAATAGAAACTATTTAACTTTAAATCAGAAAGAGGACCTTCCTTTTTTTGCTATGCTACTTAGCACCTTGGAACCCAAGTGAGGGGGATGGATTCTGAAAGGGGATTAGTCGACCTGGAAAATGGGAGGTCCATTTTACAGAAAATATGATTTCTGAAGCACCTAACACAAAGCCCAAATCATCTGTTGCACAATTTACAGTGACCATTTGATAGTGAGCTATGAATATGACCTGGCATAGAATAAAGCTATGTAACCTTTATCATTATGGGAACTATAATTATATGGTGAAATTAAGTCATAGTGCTAACAATCCTGTTCTTCCAAAAGATAAACCGATGATACCAGCCCGAAGAAACCACCAGCTCTTCACATCTAAGCTAAAGGCAAGGCCAAGTTGCCTAAAACACAGGACTCTTGGCTCTGACCTAGTGGCTACCTTACTAATTTAGTTCAGTCAACTTTTATATGCCCTTAATGTCAAGGTACAATACAAGGTATGGAGGAGTGAATTGGGTAGGCAACCTGCGGGCCCTGCCCTCAAGGAGCTTACAGTCTTATAGGGGAAGTGAATGAATTCTACTCCCGAACAATATAACTATGAAGTATAAAGGTTTTTTAAAAAAACTGAGAGTCAAAGGGAATGGATAATTCACATTGGGATTCATTGGAACCATCAAGATTGAAATCAAGTTCTCCTTTCCCTTATTCAATGGGCCTACCATTAACAGTCCCCACCCACAACTAAAGAGCCAGTATCATTTTTTTCTTTTTTCCCTCATTCAAGGAATATCATTACTACCTAATCATGCTTACATGCATGGTCAATCATACAGTTGTTTTATTTCTAAGAAATCTGACTCCGGGAAATTCAGGAAGGAAGGAAAGAGAGGAGAGAGGACAGGTCAGACTTAGAAAACCTTTAAATATTAAAAAGATTTCTCTTGGAATCTATATTTCTACATCTAGACTAATGGTTCTCATTGTTTCAAGGGGTTTTGAGTCTTTGCTGGTCAGGGAGGGAGCTGATATACAGAATCTCTCAAAGCTCAGCTTTGATTTACTCTAAAAACCAGAATTTCATGTTCAATTGTTTTAGGAAGTGTCCCATTGCTAAAGTCAGAGCTTGAAAAACAATATTTCATTGTGAAGACCCTGGAGATTAAAGCAACTGTGTACCCAAACATGCCAGGTCTGGTCAGTGGCCCCTAATTTTATCTCCAATTATGTTGTCTTAGAAAACTTTCTCAACAGAGTTTGCTTTTCAGAATGGAATCAATGCATACAGAGTTAGGATTCTATAAACAAACAAGACCAGTGGGCCATTGACTTTCAAAGCTCCTGGTTATCCATTGAATGAGGAGGAGGAAGCAGAAGGCTCATTCTTGGCTATGGCTATATGGCTGGCCCATTGGTGGAAATTCTCTCCTTGCTCATGTTTTGCTTTCTGTTTTCTCAGATGCCCCCAATCCCATCCTGGGCATGCTCAGTTTCTACCAGAGAATAAACCCTCCCCAGAGCATGAGTCTAGCCTCTATACAGTGTTCTGCCTTGCATTTGGGGGAAGTGGGGGTATAGACTTTTGGTGCACAAAGTCAGCGACAGTTTTTGTTTCAGTGTGTTGATTGTCAAACAAAGATATTCTGAGATTTGGAGAGACATTCAGTTTGAGAGTCTGCAATTGCCCTTAAACAATGTGTCTGATTTCTATGCCGTGCCAGCTTTCATAAATGTTAATCCACGACCTCTCTGATTCTCCAAGTGATGTCTCCTGGATCATGTTATTTACACTGATTTAAAGTGTATGTAAAGATTATTTGACTGGATGTGTCTTTTGGGTTTTTTTTTGTTTTGTTTTGTTTCAGAAGGGAATAAGTGAATTGTCATCTCAACATGTATTTGGTAAAAGCAGTAAATTGGTATGAAACTGTATATTTATGCATGGATTTTCCCCCCCTTTCTGATATCTCTGCCTCTTCCTCTCTCTATTATTAAAGGAAGAAATACCCCTGGAAAGCCAATGAGAGAGGTTAGTGAGATTCAGGCTCACAGCCACGGCTTCTGTCTGTCTCATGCCGCTTTCTATGTTTGGCGTTTGTGTAAGACTTGTGTGCGTGCACGCGCATGTATGTGTCACCCACGTCATCGTGTAAGGATGACCGTCACCTCTCCACTTGCGGATCATGAGGAACGTTCTTCAAGTATTCATTGCCATTGTCATCACCATGATGATAGGACCAGGGGTTGGGGAAGCAGGAATCTCTTAAAAAATGGCAACCCTTTGCAGTCGCTAGTTTGGAAGCCTACAGTTCATCCTCTGTTGCCATTTGTGACACAAACACAATCTTCCAAATAAACTTAGCCTCGAGCGGAAGTGATGAGTCATTAAGCTTCCTTCTACATCCAGGACCTGAGCATTTTCTGCCAATGCCCTTGGTGTTTATTCTTCGGGGATGACTTCATTTTGTGTTTGTTTTCTTTGTTTTGTTTTCTTTTTTCCTGGTTCCTCCACTCATTCTTTGCCACTTTAGCTAACAGTTTTGGAGCACTTATTGTGTGCGAAGCACTGTTCTCAGCACTTGCCATCTTTTTCATTATGTAATCTGCATCAAAAACCTATGAGGTAGGTATTACCCCCATTTTACAGACAAGGAAACTGAGTGGGTGAGAGGGTAAGCAGTGGATCCAGGCAGGCCAGTCCCGAGCCGCTCTGAACTCTTCTGCTTTACCGCCACTCGAGAAAGTCATTGTTTGACAAGCTTCAGTCATCTCAATTTGCCCTTTAGAGGATGCTCTATTTTGTTTTGGCTATTTAGAGATAAAAATAGAATGTGGGAGGGAGTCTTGAAGGTTTTTTCTTTAATGCCTCTTTATGGCTTTAAATGGATAAGGTACAGCATTCTCACCGAATGTGGTTTGGGGTTTTACAGCGAAAGTTGATTCATACTCCTACCAGGAATAGTATCCAAACACTGAATTGCCTCATCCAATGACTGCTGGATGACAAGGGGTTACATCACAGCCCAAGTGAAGTAAGATGGTCTTTGCCAAGAGTTTAATGTGAAGGAAAACTGTCCAGTGGATGGTACTAGTATAAAGTATTCTTACCGATCAGTTGGATGGATGGGGAGTTCTTCTCTAAGAAGGTTCTGGAGCCTTCGCAACAGGATAGTCAAGACTAGTCACTGATTCATTTAAACTTGTCATACTGGAAATTCTCCCAAGCCCATGCCATGCAGATCTAACCAATAGGACAATCCTTCACTGTGTCCACACTAGTACTCCTTTCCGAGGTGGGGCAGTGGGGTCCGAGGGAGCGGGTGGTAGGCTAGGAGGAGAAACTGAGGAAACCTGAATGAATCAGTGAAGCATTGAATGCTCCTGACAGTTTGCCTGGCTCATGTACTTCTTATGGGAGACTTCCTGGGTTCATTCTTATGGTAAGTGCCCCTTAAGATTTATTCTCACTTGTCAAAAAGTTGCACCAAGTTCTGACCCTCCACCACCCCGCCCTCCGAACATGTTTCGCTCATGAAGAAATTGTAGAAAAAGCCAGCACATATGACTGAAGTCATATCTAGGCACTTGGGCACCTTACTATCTGATGTGTATTATACTCCTAAATTTCCGGAAAGCCAGAAAACTCAAACAACAGTGAGTTTTTAATGCTATGAGATACCCGACAAGTACAGTAAGTAGACCAGATTTTTTTTGAAGATGAGACGAGAACAAAGATAAGTACATTTCACTGCAGTATCCTGGCTCTGTTCTGGCCAACTAAATGCTAACCATTTATTTGGGAATTGTATTTTTTAAAAATAGAGTGCCAGATTGCTAGTGAGGCCTTGGACCTCTGCCAGAAAGTCTCAGTTCCAATCACTGCAGAAAACAACTCCCTCAGGCAGTGGTGGCATGAGAGACTAAATGTGTTGCGCTTAGCACCAACTTGGAAAAACATACGAGTGCCCTAATGTTCCACGCATGGTGCCTTTGTGTCCAGCAAGCCATACTTAAGAATGGATTAAATACTTGCTATTGACGTATTTCTGTGGACGTATTTGTGTGTCAAACTTGTGCCGGGAGCTGATGGCAAAGGCCTCAACCCTGCCTGCTTTTTCACGGACTCTGCTCATGGGCTGAGATTGTCATTTTGACTTCAGAAAAACCTGTCAGGTAAAAATGAATGACCTCACTCATGTTCTGCCTTACATGCATGGGTGCTAGAGCCAGGATACACATCTATTTTCTGCATTCATATCACAGTGGAGTGTTATGCCTCCAGATGACGGAAATATGGTTCTTTGGGGGCAGTATTTTGTCAAAGAGATTCTTTTTTCCTGCTGGCTCTGATGTCGACGTCTGGGAAAAACATTGGAATCAGGATTTGAGTGAAACAAATATTTGTAAATAAAGTAACCAAAGGCATAATATAGATCTGCCGAGGTGACTCTGAATGGCCTTCGTTTTTCTAGCCTAGGGAAGGTCCTGTCATTTGTGTGAATATTTAACAGCCTAGACAGGTTAAAGTCCACCTAACATTTTGTGGGACTGTGTGTGGTGTGTTCAGAATAACAAAGCTCTCTATTTCATCCGGTAACTTTTTAAATAGCAAATACCCCTGAAACTTGTGCCTCTGGAGAGAATCAAGAATTTGCCTTCCAGGTAGTAACTGAACACCTTTTCAAGTAGTGGAAGCCCCAGTTGGCTGTATCATATATAAGGGCCTTGGGTTTTGTTTTCACTGACTTCATTAATAGCTGTTAAGATTGCCAGCAATGAAAACATTTCCAGTCAGTCCACACCTTTTCTTTTAGGCATAAATCACTGTGCAGGTGTCCAGGGTGGCTGGACAGTGAAAGATGAGATACAAGGAGCGCTCTGACACCTGGTGGCTTCAGGGGTAGACTTCTGCTGTCAGGAGCAGCAGAGGACCCTCTCACTGTCTTCCCGTGGTTTTGATGGTTTGGAAAAGCCAAAGAGCATTTCAGTTGTTCACTGAGGGCGGCCAAGCTACTGGCCCACTCTGAATAGTATATATGCTTTGTTAAAAGATTTTAAATCTGCTATCTCAACCCAAATCCACAGTGATTTTTTTTTAACCATTTAGTTCTCACTAAAACTCTTAGCAGTCATAAAGCTTCAAAAGATTTACAAACTTGGTCACCTGGTCACCTTAATATAAATGACTGAATGGCATTCAAGTTTTCATAAATCGTAACTTGTTCTGGTGTCACCACCATTGAAGTGCCTGCCTCGGAATCCTCTTGAGACCCTCTCAGATATTTAAATACAATATGTCTCTTGAAATAAATATTAGAACAGAATACTTGCCCTGGTCTATGTTTAATTTTTATAGGAACTGTAACAATTATAGGAATCTGTAAAGTTGATGCATGGCAAGGTAGGAATAGCCTACTAAAGCATTTTTAGTTCCAGACATAGTACTTGAATCATGGAATGATTTACTAATGTCCAAGAATTCAAATTAGCCATATAGAAATATGGCACATACATGAAAAAGGCAAGTCATAAAGTTGGTCTCAGATGATCTTACTCTAGCTGGGGACATTTGTGCTCCATGCTGGGGGATTAATGCCAGGTTATGTCATAATTATTCTTCAAAGGCTATTCAGATAGTTCACCCTCATTTCGGAGGAGATCAAAAATGGATTCACAGGATACCCAAATCCATGCCTGCTATGCATATGGGTCATATTATAATTAGGCGCTAGAGTACTTGGGAATGAAAAGTGATTCTTATTCTGAAGCTTCCTAATTCAGGTGTTAAGAGTGTACCAAAAGGTTGATTCAAGAGTTTATTTTTCATCTCACCTGAAGGCAAAGAGAAGAGAGTTACCTCCACCGTAGCCTCTGAAGTGAGCCCATGGTTTGAAACAGCCTAGAAACAAAGCAAGGAAACTGGTGATGCAGTAGAGTGGTGGTGATGTGCTCGTTTGATAGCGAAACACTGTAGTACAAGTACATAACTAACCTCCCACAGCAAGGTGGGAAGGCTAACCTCCCATCATGAAATACTCCTGTTGGGACAGAAGTCTTGTGCTGACCCGTGGACTCCTTCTGGTAAATATTTACATTGGGAAGTGCAGTCTTTGCCACTGTTCCATTTAAATGAACCCCAGTAGCCTTATCCAGTAGTAAACAGATACTAACCAAGTGAAGTGGCTTCATTAACAAGGCTTTGCTTCTTCCTGGAAAATGGTGAAAATATCCAACCCTGTCGTGTATGCTCTTGATGCAGCTTCTGTGTTGTCCTCACCTCGAAATGGGACCTGATTTCCCAACTGGCAAAGCGTCAGAGAGGATTTCTGCCCCTTGTATAAAGTCTTCCTTTTTCTTTGTTTTCCAGGACACAATGTAGGAAGCCTTTTCCACATGGCAGATGATTTGGGCAGAGCGATGGAGTCCTTAGTTTCAGTCATGACAGATGAAGAAGGGGCAGAATAAATGTTTTACAACTCCTGATTCCCGCATGGTTTTTATAATATTCATACAACAAAGAGGATTAGACAGTAAGAGTTTACAAGAAAAAAAATCTATATTTTTGTGAAGGGTAGTGGTACTATACTGTAGATTTCAGTAGTTTCTAAGTCTGTTATTGTTTTGTTAACAATGGCAGGTTTTACACGTCTATGCAATTGTACAAAAAAAGTTACAAGAAAACTACATGTAAAATCTTGATAGCTAAATAACTTGCCATTTCTTTATATGGAACGCATTTTGGGTTGTTTAAAAATTTATAACAGTTATAAAGAAAGATTGTAAACTAAAGTGTGCTTTATAAAAAAAAGTTGTTTATAAAAACCCCTAAAAACAAACACACGCAGACACACACACACACACACACACACACACACAAACTTTGAGGCAACGCATTGTTTTGCATTCTTTTAGCGTGGCATCGATATGTGATTCACTGTTTTTTCTGTCCTTGCGTATTAAAGATAGGACTTCTTCTAACACCACAAATGACCACTTCGCATTGTTCTTTTTGAAATCGTAGACTGAGTGGGACTGACGTGACTTTTCAGACATCTGTATGTCTATATGAGTATGTACATACTATAGGTATATAGACAAATAGATACATTTCTAGAGATCTTTTCAATTTCTTGTTCAAATGTTTCTGCCACTTCCTAATGGGAAGAAATTGCTTCTGGTCATCCAGGGCTTATCTACTTGGTCTAGAATGAATTTTCCCTGGAGCCTGAAGTCAGAGGAAATTACTGCACTAAAACATTGGCTCGGGCTCCAGATGTTTCTCATCTTAAACTTTTCAGTGACTAGATTATTGAATTTTTTTAAAGGAACATATGAATGAATACACAGGACTTATTATGTCAGAGTAATACGTTGGTTGATATATTCAGCTCCCTGCTGCTGGCAATGCCACCATTTAGATTTAATGATGCTTCCGTGGAAGGGAGAGCATCAGAAGGCATTTTTAACTCACAGTCAGTGGGAGTGCTGGAGGGTTGTGGATTCCCAGCTGATCCCTGTGAGCTAGCAGGACACTTGAAGAATGGGACGAATATTCATCACCATACCTAGAGATCTTTATAACATAGCAAAACTGTCCATCCCTCTTCCCACAAACATCAGTGAGTGTTTTGGTTTGTGTTGCTTTTTTTCTTTTTAAGACTTTTTTTCTGTTGCAATGAGGTTTTAAATGCTGCAAGACTTCATTTAAAATAACCCTTGGGAAACCATGTAAGACAGCAGCCCCAACACGTGATAAGGTTAAATATCAACGCAGAAGCTCTCAAGCTGCGCTTCCCTCCACATTTCTCTACAAGTAATTCCACAAAGGTTTGAAAGCAGGAACACAAATTGATTCAAATGATCCAAAAGGCGCTCCAAACCCTTTTTTTTTTTTTTTTTTTTTTTGGTGGACTAGGCGGAATAAACAAACATAAACTTTCAAAAAGAGAGGAAGAAAAGAAAAACTCAGGAGAGGAAAAGCTAAGGACTGCTAGAAAAATGCTTTATACTCTTTCATCTTAGTCACCTTTGATTTTTTTTAATCATTCAGTAGAAATCACCATGTACCTATTATTTTGCAAATCTGTTTGTTACCTGTAACATGACGTGTAATTAACTTGGGGAGTGGGTTGAGTCCATTATTTTATTAACGATAATTAGCATCAAACATGGCTTCTCATGCTATTTCTACCTCACTTTGGTTTTGGGGTGTTCCTAATAATTGTCCACACCTGATTTCACATCTTCACCGCTTGTCTATTGTGTGCACAATTTTCTCCATTTTCTCTTTTCCTTTATAATTTGCAGGAGAAAACCCAAAGCTCTAAGGTAACAAATTACATGCAATTTTATTTTAATTTTGCTTCCCCCCCCCCGCCATATATATGACGCTGGATTTCTACCCAAGAATTTTTTCCTTAACCATGATTTACAACAAGGGGTTATCTTACTTCATACTAAGAAGTTTAAGTTTCATTCTAAAATCAGATAAATAGAGTGCATAAATTTGTTTTAACCTTTTTGTTTTATCTTTTAGACATTAGCTCTGGAGTGAGTCTGTCAAAATATTTGAATAAAAATTGAGAGCTTTATTGCTACATTTTAAGCATAATTTGGACATTATTTCGTGTTCTTTATAACTACCAAGTATTAAACTGTAATTCATAATCAATGTAACTGAAGCATAAACATCATATGGCATGTTCTGTCATTGTTTTCAGGTACTGGGTTCTTACTTGAGTATCATAATACATTGTGTTTTAACACCTACACTGTAACATTTACTAATTATTTTTTTAAACTTCAGTTTTACTGCATTTTCACAACTATCAGACTTCACCAAATATATGCCTTACTATTGTATTATATTTCTGCTTTACTGTGTATCTCAATAAAGCACGCAGTTATGTTACAAAAGACTTGACTGGACTACAGTACTTTTTAATTTAATTTTTAAATTGGTGATGCATTCACATGGTGCAAAACGAAAACTCTAGACAGCCAGTGAAAAAACCCCAAGCACTCCACTCTCAAAGCCATATAAGTGAATATTAATTTTGTGTGTAACCTTCCAAAGTATCATTATTACTTCAGCAATTACAAACATCTTCCTAATTTTTCTTTTACTACATAGAAGATAGCATTGTATGCACCCAGTTACATACTTTTCTTTCTAAACTTAAGAATCGTATCTACATTAAAAGGGATCTTTTCAATATGTAAAGTGCTTTTTCATTTTTTATGGCTGTCTAATATCCCAGTGTGTGCCTGTGGGATAGTCTTAAAGCTGTCCTTTACAGGACGATATGTGGATGATTTTCAGTCTTTGGCTATGACAAAAAAAAAAAAAAAAACCTGCACCTCTCTCCTTTCATCATTTAACTTCTGCAAAATATACCTGTAGGGCACATTCCTAGAAGTAAGATTTCCAGTTCAAAGAAAAGCATTGTGTCTTGGGAGACAATTTCGTGCAGCAATAATCACCGTTTCTTTCATTTGCAGTTTCAGAAATAACAAGTTTACTAGTTAACCCATTTGAAATCTATACTTTGATTTGCAAGAGAATTTCATGTCACTTCTGTTAATGTTAATAAGTAGTCCTGGAACTAAGGGGAAGTGGTAGTGGCACGTGTCTCCCCTAAGAAGATGCCTAGGAACTGGTTCTGGAGAAGTGTTTTATGCCAGTTTCGGCCTATTAATAACCAATAATGTGACGGCCAGTCTTAGTGATTCTTATGATTACAAGATGCTGTTTAGCAGTAACTATCAAGAACGTTGAGAAATTAGAGTTTCATTACTTAGAATAGCTAGAAATTACAGAGCACACCTAGGCTATTCAGTGAGGTCTCAGGAGGGAAATACATAAATGACTCCAAATGGTGACAGAGAGGAGGACAGGAACACATAAATGGCTCCTCAGATGGTCAGTTATCTAAATCAATCAATCCTCCATAGTCCTGACCACTCCCAGAGGGAGACCCCCCCTCACCCTGTCCT
>RJWH01011070.1:0-13760 GCA_004363575.1 Solenodon paradoxus | reverse complement strand
TTTTAAATCACCCAAAAGGAGGGTATTTCTTCATTTTTCCCACCACCCCCAATACATAGTCTCCAACATTAGGCAGACTTTAGTATTCTTATTTGGAGACTTATTCTGAGAACAGCACAGTATTATAGGTTGGGGTATCACGAATAATTATATTACTATATATTTTTCAAAGAGGACTCTTGTTTTCTCTTCATTGTATAACCCACACAAACTCTGCTTTTTAAAAAGAAGTTTTGATCAAAGGAATAGATAAGACAACACCAACCCTTGGACACTTGCAAAAGAACTGAGGTTACTAACAGGGAATGGGATGGGGTGGGGTGGAGGCAGGCAGAGCCCAATGGACAAAGATGAAGAACACTTGGTGATTTGGTGGAGAGCAGGGTGTGTTGACATATATCTGAGGAATGGAGAAACTGCACATATGGGGAACCTACACACATGAGTTTATTTTAATTTGTAAAACAAAGTTACTGCAATAAAGAAACTGGAACAAATAAAAAAGAGGTATTGTTTTTATTTTACTGCCCTTCCTGAAGATGCTTATAATCAGTGTGTTTTAGAATCGCTGATCTGGTAATTTTAATAAAGTTAATAAAACTGTATAGGCCACATAACAGCAAAATTCCTAAAATGCAATTTATCCTCTTAAGCAAGGGAGACTTGTATTTACTCTTCATGTGCTCAGGAATGATTACTCCTGAAATTAGAGTGCTTCATAGATAGAGTGCCCCTGAAGCATGGTATTTTATAGAATGACAGAGAATCTTGGCAAGTAGGTGAGAAATAATTAGCATTGGTTATAGGCCTGTTGTGAAGCAATTATTTTATCAGGGAACCCAAATGCTTGAGCTTCACCAGTCTAGGATTACACATCTCAGCCATATGTCCATTGATACAAAAACAAGTACTCAGCTCCTTCCTGTGACTGTCAAAAGCCATATCTTCAATGTGAGCCAGTGGGAGGGAGCTGTCTTCCTGGGAGGTCAGGTTAGGTCTCTAGGATTCTTTTGCTCTGGCCTCCTTCCTGGTGAGCTCAGAGACCCTGATAAGACCTTGTAGGGGACAACTCTGTCACCTGTTGTTTTTCTCTCAGGTTTCCCAAGTCTGGTGCTGTGAAAGGGATGCCGCTCTCCCCTTAACTACTCTCCCCCACAGGTGGCTGCTGGGATCAATAAAGAGGAAGCTTAGTTTAGATACGTGAAGCCAAAGCAGAGTAAAACAATCACCCAGGCAACTGGAAAACCAGACGCCCGCCCCACAAGAAAAACCTTGGCCAGGAGGTTTTTGTTCTCTGCTGAGGCTCAGGAAGAAGCCTAGAAGCTAGACAGTTAACATTAACCATTTAAATGTAAAATCACTTGATGAACCATGATTGTTAGAATGGCCGACTTCCTTCTTGCATTCTTTCTGTGAATGACTTTTTTGTGTAATGACAATAAATACACCAAGAGTCAATGACTCAATGACTCTGGGGTAGCTATTTGGGGCGATAGTGGACCCCCTGACTCCGCTTTCTTTCTATTTTGGTCTGTTTCTTTCTTTCTATTTCTCAATTCTTTGCAGCCCCTCCATTCAGCCCTGACCTTAGGAGTCATGCCCAACCTGTGGAAGTTTTAAGAATCAAATGAACTTAAACATGAAAGCCATGGAGTGCATAAATAGAAGATTACTGCACAGAACTCAAGGGTAGGAGGTGCTGCCCAACCTCAGAAGAGACAGAGCGAGAGAACACAGGTGTGTCCAAGTACCAGGGCAGACATCTTCTATCTCTGTATTCTCTTCTGGGGCCTCTTGGTCTCAGGGGTACCTGCTTCATTCTACTCCCTGAGTAGTCTGATTTTCTTTACACTTACACCGAAAGCATGGAAAGCGACTGTCCCAGCAGTCTTGGCCTCCTCCCCATTTGTTCTCACAGGCATTTTCCCTAATAAATTTCTTACATATTTAACTCCATCCTGCTTCTGATTTTCAGAGGACCCAGACTCACATATCCAGCATCAGTACATTCTGGGTATTAAAAATGAGCATGTGACCGGCAGCTGCCACAGTCTACAGTCTCTCTTCCAACATGAAATGAAGTTTACATGTGTGATCCCTCTTATAATCCTCAGATTTCCCTCATTAACAATCAGGAAAAAAATGCATAACTTCCCAAGAACAAGAAAGAATGTATAGGCACAGGGAAACCTAGTTTCACAGAGGGGAAAAAAATAAATTTTCCCTCAAGGTCAGTAAATGATATACGCAATTTACATGACTAAACACATAATTTCTTACTTTTTTTTTTGAGGCAAGGCTGCAGGCAGAAATGAAGGCAAGCAGAGATATGCAGTCAGGAAGAAAGGGGAGAAAGAAGGACTTTATTAATTTTATTTAGTTGTTCATCTTGGTTTTCACCCAAGTCCCAGGTCTTGAACCCAGGTCCTTGGGATATATGACCTGTGCTTTCTGCAAAAGGCTGCCAACTAATCGCTACTCCAGCAGGGCATGCCAAACACATAATTTCTTGATCTAAACCATTATATTTAAGTTATTGTATTCGATTTTTCTCCCAAGAACGATGAGCAGATACTTTGTATACATCTGCATAATTTTAAAAACAAAGTGGCAACTTTTCCATCACAGGACAGTCTACAAGCAATATATAGATAAATCTTCCCTTCATAGCGGGTAGGAACTACTTACAATTTTTAACTTACAGGTTTTATTCTGCTTTAAAAATCTCGAGATTTTTCTATCAAAAAAATTCTCTATCAAAACAATCCATGGCACACAGTCTCGTTTAATACTAAAAACAATAACATCTTACCCATTTCCATTTTATAGATGAGGATACCGCTTTTCAGAGAAATTAGGAAGTGTACCCACAGTTGCAGCATTAAACTTTAGAGACAAAATTAAACCCAGGTCCTTCTAGCTCACAGTCTCCCATCTTTCCACTGCTTTCAAAGAGGCTGCTGAAAATCTAGTTTGCTAAAATCTTTGTTAATGATAACATGGAGATTTAAGCAAACTTGCTTAAACTTATTTGTCCTTTTATTTAAGAAAGTTGTCTGTGAACAACATGGTCGAAATAGTTTGCTAATATATATTGCCTAAGTTTCTGTCACATGGGAGAAGTCTTTCTCTTCTTCTTCCTCTTCATTGCAACCAAGCTTTGCACAGGTACCCTATAAGGGCTGGAGGTCATCATGTCCAAAGTTATACAAATAAGTAAATACAGATTCTTCACAGTCAGAGAAAGGAGTTACAACTATGGCACTGGTATATCTAAGAATATACCTGGAGTGTTGTATAGAAATGGGAGGTATCAGTATCATGATCTGATTAGATAGTCAGACATAGCTGTATGAGTATGTGTTTATAGTCTAGCTCTCTTTAGTGAAAGGGTCTAGAAGCTGTGACATTCCAGTAATAATGGGTATATTTAGATCTTGATTTCTAGATACTACTATCCACTAAAAAGAGCCAGGGGTCTTTGACAAAATGACTGACTCCAAGGCTGAATCAGGGAAAATAGAAGGTGTATCTGTAACATTTTATGACGCCAGAGAGTAAAGAAGTGCTCACAGAATGAACCCCTTTTATTAGAGGGGTTCTATAATGGACCCCATGTCTATAAGACAGAAACCAGCTTAAAGGGGCTCATGATGGCCAAGTCTGAGACAATTTGAATATCAAAATAAGCAGCGATAACAATAGAAAACAACCCTGTGAGTGAAAGATAAATCTGAGTTGATATTGATATTGATTCATTAATAGGGGAAAAGGAAAACTCTATCCTACCTAATAAATCTAGAAGGAATGATAGGAATAGAAAATCCACATTTAGTAATCATCAGAGCAATAATTTATGCAGGTTAGAAGCATGAGTGGATATTAAAGCTGATTTTTAAATTCTAGTTATAAATATGATCTCGAAGATTCTTGCCACAAAATACTTATTTATTACTTCATCATGGAGAACATGGCAGACACCACCTTAAGTAAATGATAAAGTCAGTATTACCATTAATGAAACAAATTGATATCTTGTGTCTCCTCATATGTTACTTGGAGGGTAGTGCAGTATCTCTTCAGTGATGCTCTTGTCAAAAGGCATAAATTACAAAGAAACATCAGACAAGCCTCCATAACGGAAGTAATTGGTTTGGGCTCTCCAAAACTGTCAAGGTTATGAAAGACAATGAAGAAACAGACAAGCTGGTTCGGATTTAAAAAGACTAAAGAATTTGACAACTATAAATACAACACATGACCTTAGATCAAATCCTGGACCTGTAAGGGGCATTATTGAGACAATGGGTCAGATTTTAATTGGGTCCATAGATTGGAAGATACTGGTGAATTAATATTAATTTCAAGATGTTTATTATTGAACTATACATCCTTGTACTCAAGAATACAAATTGAAATATTAGAGGGTAATGGGATATTACATATATCACTTACTCTCAAATAACTCATAAGTAATAGTAGATGATCAGAGTGAAATGTATATGGGAGCTCTGTAGTTTATGTTTTGTTTTTTTTTTATAAATTTTGAATTATTCCTAAATAAAAAGTTAAAAGTGGAAATCTAAAAAAGAAAGCAAGAAGGAAAACTATGGCAGTTTCTTTCCCAAAGAACTCTAAGAAAAAGAAAGACCATAAACACATGGGGGATTAGGAAACTTAGGGAAAACAAAACAAAAATATTCGTTTCAGTTACTTATGGCAGCATAGTAAACCATTCCAAAATTCAGTGGCTTTATTGTATTTTGTCACGATTCTATGGATTTCCTGGACTCAGTTGGGTATTTCTGTCCTACGTGATGTCATTTGAGGATTCCACTAGTTGAGAACATCCAAAATGGCACACTCACATATTTGGTGACTTGGTGCTGGCAGGTGGGGTTTATATGGCCTGTTGCAATGTCTGGGCCTCTCTCTGCATGCAACGTCAGGGGCTCTCTAAGTCACTTCTCCATATAGTCTCTCCATGGCCGTCAAGACTCTTTTCAAAAGTGCAAAAGCAGAAGTTGCCAAGTATTCTTAGACTTGGATGTAAAATCTATCCAGTGTCATTTTCACTCTCTTCTATTAATTAAACAAAAATATAGGAAAATGTTTCAATATACAAAAAGCATATGAATGTTCTTAAAAAAAAAAAAAAAAAAAGGAAAGGTACAGGCAGGAATGAAGGTAAGTAGACAGGCTGGAAGAAAGAGAATGGAGGAAGAAGCATTTTATTTATTTTTCATTTAGTGTTCATACCGGTTGCTCCCCCCAGACCCAGGAGACAACTGACCTAACTGCTACGTCACCAGGACACACCATGAACTTTCATATTCATTTCACTAGCTTTAAAACGTTGTATGACTTTTTGTTGAAATGACTTTGTCAGTAATTATAAAAATATGAATCATAGGGTCATTCCAGATTCTATGTGGAAGAGGATTATAGAGAAATATGAATAACAAGAGGTGTATCAGAGGCAATCTTCAGAGCTTAGTTACTGTACTATCATAAATCATTTTCCTGTTTCCTACCAGAAGTGTTATATATTTTTCAATTATGTTAAATAGTCTTAAAAAGCCTAATATTCAGACTATCTAAGTAGATATTTCTCCAAAGAAGACATGCAGATAGCCAAAATGTTCATGAAAAGATGCTCTTTATCTCTTGTTATTAGGGAAAAGCAAATCAAAAGAACAATGAGATATCACCTCACTCCTGTGAGAATGACTATTATCCAAAAAGACTAGAAACGAATGTTGGTAAGGATTTGAAGAAAAGGGAATGCTTTTACACTGTGGGTGGGAGTATGAATTGGTGCATTCCCATTATGGAAAGCCGTATGGCAACTCATCAAAAAATTGAGAATGGAAATTCCGTATGATCCTGTTATCTCACTTCCGGAAATTTATCCCCGAACACAAAAACACTAACTCAAAGAGATATATGCAGCCCCACATTTATTACAGCATTATTTACAATAACACTAAGGTGCTATCAACAGATGAATGGATAAAGATTTTCCATACATACATTGATATGTGATGGAATACTATACAGCTCTTAAAAATACAAGCTCCTGTGATTTGCAACATGATTGGAACTCGAGGGGATTATGCTAAGTGAAGTAAATCAGGAGGAGGAAGACAAATACAAGATTATTTTACTCACATAGAGAAACAAAGAAAACAAATAAACAGATTTTTAAAAAATAACACTTAGACATTGACAACAGAACTGAGGTTACCAGAGAGGCAGAAAGTGATAGAAGTTTAAGGGCAGTAGTGGAGGATTATCAGAAATTTGGTGGTGGATGTGGTGTTATATATTTGATGAAAAATGAATCTGCACTGCTAAATTTAAATTATTTTGCAAATCAAGTTTGCCTCAATAAAATAAAAAAGGTTTAAAAAAGTCAAATATCAACCAAAGCAAAGACATTCTATAGATTCTTATAAAAGTTATCTTTCTTTCCTCTACTGTATGTGCAATTTTGTGGTTGTATCTTGTGAGTTCTTTTTTTTTTTAACTTAAAGTGTTTTTTTACTTATTTTATTTGTTATTTTCTCTATATATCACATATGACTGTCTTGTGATTTTTAAAAATATGCTTTCTCTTCTCATTATAACCTTGTCATATATGAGCAGCAAATTATCTTAATTTATGAAGGTGGTCTTTATGATATTTTTATTAAGTATTTATATTTCAAGGATAGGCTAAAACAACTAAAGAAATTTTGATCATAGTGTTCTTTCACTAACGTGAATTGAAGTTTTATCAACTTTTGAGATAAGATTTAAGTACTATAAAATTCATACACATAAAATATACAATCCTTAATATACCCTGGTGAAGTAGGGGTTAGTTTCACTGCCTCCAACTGAGTGTAGTAGAGTCCACATACATCCCAAGAACCCAGGTTCATGTACCATGCTCTAAAAAAATTTACAGTTTAATATGTTTAATTCAATTTATTTCTTAAGAGATAATGACAGGAAGGGAGAAGAGGGAGAAAACTATTTATTTATTTTGGTTTTTCACCTGGACCCAGGTTGCAAATTCAGGTCCTTGCTTTACGTTGTCCACACACCAATGTTTCAGTCACCTGAGCCACAAGTACACACTCTTTCCAATGGGTTTTTTGTATATTTTTACCACAATCAACTTTAGAATATTTTCATCACTGCAAAAAGAATCTCACTACCCATTTTCAGTCACTCCTCTTTCCATCACCCCCAATTCAGTCCTAGGAACCACTAATCTACTTTCTGGCTGTATAAATTTACCTATTATGGGAAATTCATTTAAGTGGAATCATACAACTTATGGACCTTTGTGACTGATTTCTTTCAATTACGCATAATATTTTCAAGATCTGTCTATGCTGTAGCATGTGTCAGTACTTCATTCTTTTTCACTGCAGAATAATATTCCATTGTGTGTATACCACATTTTTCTTATCAATTAGTAATTCACAGACATTTTTGTATTGTTTCTACTCATTGGCTATCATGAACATTCATATACATGTTTTTGTATGGACATGTGTTTTCATTTTCCTTGGGTCAATATTTGGGCCCATGAATATTTTTATCTGTTTAATTAATGTTATGCAATTAATTATATATGTAACTATATTTATGTTTAATTAATTGCATGTATTTTATAATATATAGAATCACTGGATTGTTGTTGTTTTAAGAGGAAGGAAGCAGGCAGGAATAAAGGCAAGTAGACAGGCAGTCAGGAAGAGGGGAAAGAAGCATTTGTTTATTTATTATTTAGTTGTTCATGTTGGTTTTTCCCCCACTGGTCTTGGGTGGCAAACCCTGGTGCTTGGGCTTTATGTGGACTATGCTGGAGTCAGAAAACCTGAGCCACCAGGGCACATGTCCATTGATATTTTTATGAGAAAGATAATAGTTATTTTCCAGTTTTAAACTTCATCTCTCTAATATATAGTTAACTACAAATAGTAGTTAACTTGGAGGAAGAGGATTAGTGAATTGTTGATATCTTTACTCAAAGTATAAAGAAAATTAAGAGTTAGACACTGACGTGTTACTGAAAAGCTTAAATTTCTAAAAAAATTGCTTTGTCCCCCCCACTATGGATCTTGAATCTGGGTCTACACCTTTCATAGTCTTACAACTTAGCTGCCTGAGTCAGTGGGGCTAAACATTTTTTTTGATAAGAAAAGAAAATACTGATTCTACTACTTACAAAATGTGTGACCGTAGGCAAGTTGCTTAGTCACCCTGAGCTTCTGCTCCCTGATGCACAAAATGAAGGAAAATATAATAATAACTGCCATAAGATTGTCAGGATCAAAGCAGATACCTCTAAACCTAGTGCTGGACACATTGTAAATACACATTAGTTGTAATTATTATAATATAATAATTTATACACTGCTGCATTTTTACATCTTAATAATGAGCATCATTGCCTTTGAAATTTTAAAAACAATTTTTTAATTGTATAATCAACCTGATTACTAATAAAATACGTTCTTACTTTATCAAATTATGCTTGCAGCTAGAAAATAGAGATTTGATCCTGCATACTTGGTGTTAGATTAACAGAGGAAATGGAGATTGCTAACTTACAATCTGAATTGTGCCTTAGTTATTCTTTTCCATTTTATAAATCAAGGAGGGAGAAGTTCCTGGACAAAAATATTCATGAAATTGTAGTGTCACTTTTACCAAAATTGATCCAGAGACAAATGCTAACAATATTAGATATCTTAGTCTACAGAGTCACTTTTATTATTCCATTGATCATTTTGCTCTTTGAAGCAAAGCAATTCTAACTAAATTTCTTTTTGATCCTAAAGGATTTTTTGTTTTAGTGCAAAAAGACTCTGGTAATAATCTAGTATGTTGCTTATTTCCCTATGGCTGATTTGAGAATTCCATTTTAATTCGCTGCCTATGGAATTAGTAATTATATAATTCTCCAGTGACTCCAATCCTAAATAATGATATCCTTTTAATAAGCCTTGTTCTATTTATAGGACTTAAAAAGAAGTTAGATTTTGATGAGAAAGCAGCAGCAATACTAGAAATACCTGGAAATGTACTCCAGAAGCCATTTTCTGGCCTGTTTCCTACTTTTTTGTTTTTTTCATGTTTCTGGTCAGGACTACAAAATGAGGAGTTTGTAATGTCCTCACCCTGATGCCTCCGCTCATGCTTGGACACAAGTAGCCACTCACTTTCCAAAAAGGATACCCAGGACCATTTTCTAGACCTCAGGAGACCTGCAGACTTTTAACTAGCCAACCTGTAAGTACCTACAAGGTAACAAGTACTGTGTGTATAACAGCAGCTTTAATGAAATACAGCTTCCATGCTATGCAATTCACTCATTTAAGGCATAAATTCAATGGTTTTTAAATATATTCATATATTTGTATAGTCATTGCTATGATCACGCTTAGAAAATTTTTGTCATCCTAAATAGAAGTCCTGTACTCATTAACAGTCATTGTCCTAGGCAAAACGAATCTATTTTTTGTCTCTATGAATTTGACTATTCTGGAAATTCCATAAGTGGCATTACTTAATATATGACATTTTTTTTGTTGTTAGACTTCTTTTATTTAGCATAATGTTTTCACTGTTCATCTGTGTTCTAGTGTGTATTAGTACTTCATTCCTTTTTATGGCCAAATAATATTCCATTACATGAATGTATCACATTTTGTTTATCTATTCATTAGTTGGTGGATATTTGTTTCTACTCATTACTATTGTGATCGATGATGCTCTGAATATCTATGTGCAAGTTTCTGTGTGAACATATGTTTTCATTTCTCTTGGGTGTATACCTAGGAACAGAGCTGTTGCTTCATATGGAAATTCAATGTTGAACCTTTTGAGGAATTGCTAGATTGTTTTTGAAAGTGATGGCACCATTTTACATCAAAGCTATCTTAAGATCTGCTTGGTCTGGAGTTAACTGTTGTTCCATTTTGCCTACTACCTGGGGAACAGGCCTTTGCTGTTCAGGTAAGAAACTTTTGTCAAAGATCCTTACCATGCTATCATCTGAATTGCAATCTAAAAGAATACATGCTTTCAATAATTTTAAAAATAGGATGATTAGCATTCTTTTATCTTGGAAGAAAAAGAATGACCCTATTTATCAAGATTCCCAAACCCCATATAGACTTTTGCTACTTTTCACCCTAAGAGCCTGAGTAGGCATTAGGGGCAGGTGGAACAAAGCAGAGTGGTATAAATTAAGAAACACTGCTGTTAGAGTTTTTTGGGGATAGAGAAGACAAAGGACGGACAGGAAAGAACACAAAAGGGAGCGACTCAGCAACAGCGCAGTTTATTCCAGAGGGGGTTCTCCCTTTGCTGAGGCTGTACATACTCTTTGGGAGGCGTGTGCTTTGGTAAACTCAGACAGATGCCGGGCCTGTAAGTCATGTGCGGGGGGCTATTCTGTTCCGCAGAGAGAACTTCTGAGCTATCATTGTCCCCTGGCAGGTACTTTCTGTCGACAGAGCTGGGCGGGGCAGAGACATTTTTCTCCTGCCTAACATTGTTCTTGACTTAACCATTGTTCTTCTGGAACCTAACATTCCTCGCCTTTTTGTTTACAAAGGGATGTTATTGGAAGGAAAGGAGGTGGAGATCTTGGACAAGGCGGGAGGAGTTATCTGGTTTTCGGACTGCAGATACAGGGATATTGTGAGAGGAGCTGGTAGGCTGGAGGATGGGAGCATTAATGGGTTTTGGTCCTCCGCGTTGTGAATCGGGCTTGGTGGACACATGTGTGGGGTTTTTGAAGGGAGATAGAAACAGAAGACTGATTTTGTGTTAACGTGGGGTGGGAAGTATTCCATATTTTGAGGTTAACATTTGGAAGAAGGCTTTGTAGTTTAGAAAGGGCAGAGGGGCTGGACAAGGATGAGGACACACCTGGAAAGCTTATGAAGAGGAGGGTGGCGGGAGTGGTGTGGGTGTTGCCTGGGGGTGACTTTCCTAAGACACCCTGCCTAGTATTGGGGTGGGATAACTAAGAATGAGTAGGTGAATGGGGTCTCAGTGAGGCAGCAGAGGAGTGGGCCTGTCTTAGGATAGGATGCCATCTATCCCAGAAGAGACGGAGGAAAGAACAGGGAGTACGGAAAATCCTGTAGGACGTAATATGTTGCCCCCATATCTAGAAGAAAAGACGGTCTTACCAGATACTGTCAGAGTTACCCTGGGTTTGGTGGAGGTGGTATAGCTGGGGTGCGGCTGACCCTAGGCCCGGGAAATCCTCTCGCGCAAATCCAAGGAGGTAGGCAAGGCTCAGTTGCCGCTGGCAGGTGGTTTGTAGGAGGTGGGAGCCGTCAAGAAGGAAGGGTCCCTCGCTGAACGATCCCCTCCAAACCCTCCCATCCCTCCTCAGAGGGAGCACATCGTGGATGGGATTTGGGGGTTAGGGCAGGTCTTAGCTCAGTGGCCCATCGGGCCATGATATAAACATGCTTCCAAAGGGAAGTGCAGCTGGCCTGCTGGGCCAGGTTACTGCCAGGTAGGTGCTGCCAGCATCTGGTATTTGACTTGGTTTCTTTTTAATTTGGGGCCTTAACTTCCTCCTCTCTATTGTTAAACACCTTGAAGGTGGCTTTAATTAAGTCTTACCTGGGAGTTTGGGGACCATCTTCTAGTCTTTGTATATTTTGCCATCTTAGGGGCAGAGTGGCTAGTGAAATGGTGGTGGAGGTAGAGTTTACCTTCATCAGAGTCAGGGGACATGGTGGTGCATTTGATCATAGCCTCAGTCAGGCGAGCCAAGAAAAGAACTGGATTCTCAGTGGGTCTCAGATAATTTCTTTCATTGTTTCATAATCTGCAGCTTTAAGAGCTGCCCGGTTCGTGCCTTCTAAGAAGCAGGCAATCATGTGAGAGCGTTTTTTGTCTGTCTGGAGAGCTGGCCTGATACTTCCTATTGGGGTCAGTCTTAGGGACAGCTGTGGCCCACATTGGGAAATTAGAGGCTGCTTGGGGGTCAGTTGTGTGTTGCTGATGCAGGATGTCATCATGAGTTTGAGCTGCAGCCCAGATGCGAGCGATCTCTGTCCTTTGGGGTAAGGCTGGCTGACAGAGTGACATAAAGATCACCCTACCAATTGCAAAAGAAAATATACCCCCATATCACAGAATATTGCAATGATATTCTTTATTTCATTTCAAATATCCCTGGTTACAGCAGTCAGAAGTTCATATGCATACATAAAATTTTATTGTAGTCACTCTCACATTAGCACAAATTACTTCAATAATCACGCTTTTCTCCTGACCCCTCATTAAATATATGAACTCTAACCACAGTATTCTGATAGTAGAGGAGGTACTAAAAAAGGATGGAAAATGAGTCACTTTAGAGTCTAACAAGGGGGATTTAGAAATAGGACATACATTACATTTATTAGATCATTTACCTCTCATAATTCTATGCGTAAGCAAAAATAAGATAGATGGTTTTTACTTTAAAAGAAAAGAAGCTCCCCCACCCCCATTAAGTAATTTACTGAAGGTCACACAAATTGAATATAAAGACTGGGATTTTAATTCAAGTTGATCTGATTCCGAAGGATCAGAGCATCCTCTTTCTATTCTGAATAGAGAGCAGAAACTTGCGGGACTCTGGGACTGGAAGACCGGAATGTGGAGACTCGGGGTGTGCCAAAACCAAACTCTGCCTTCCTTAAAATTTTTCTCTTGTCCCTGGTTGCCATAACCCTTTTGCTGGCAGCGCCCTCAACCCCCAGAGGTTCATCTGCACAGAAGTGCTAATGAGTCCCTACACGTTTCCCGGCTTAGAGGAACTACCATATCTAAGTCAGGATTCCAGCAACGGCTGCTGCCTGGGCCACAAACCCTCCAGCAAAACTTCCTTATTTGGAGGTTTTAGGCAGAAGGAATATAATCTCACATTTAAGAAAAACAAAATGTCTCAATCCACAGCAGAAGGGGCACTTGAAAACACTAAAAACAGAGAAATGTCTAAAAGGTCAACTATAAAGCAGAAGGTTGGAGGTGGGGGTGGGGGTAAGGAATGTGTCATCAGAGAATTAAAACTCATGAATCCCTTTTTCTTTAACTCCAGAAACTGGTCTTGTTAGCATGAACTTGGAATCATTCTTACATGAAATACAGTGAAGTTAAAAAAATATGAATTTTGGAGTTGCTTACACTGTGAAAGCCAGGAGGGAATGGAGTGGCAGGAGAATCCACTTTCTCAGAAACATTATAGCATTGCTCCTGATACCCTGAGCAGAGACTATATTTTAAAAGGCAGAATTAAATAGATATTTATAAGATGGACCAGTGGGGTTCATCTGCGTGTTAGGTCCTGTCTTTCCTGGAAACTGCCCAAAATCCATGTGGTAGAAAGTTGAAAAGAGGAGACTTAAGTCTCAACTCTGCCACTAACTTGCTGGGTAATCTTGGACAAATTACTTAACCTCTCTGGGTATATCTCAGTTTGCTCTTCTCTGAAGAGGGGTTGAACTAAATAGCCTCCAAGGGCCTCTCCAGAAATCAATATTGTGATTTCCATGATTATAGAAAGGGCTCGTCTATGCTAATGTGTGACAGAACTATGCGATTCTGATGCCCTGTGAATTCTGTCTTCATTTGTTAACATTCCTCTTGGTGCCCTCAGCTCCTCTGCTTTTCTGGAGCCCAGGACTTTAGTGTTGCTTCCTCACTGCCTGGACTGATCTCCCAAATGACCCATTAGTATGCAA
>RJWH01011069.1:0-13762 GCA_004363575.1 Solenodon paradoxus | reverse complement strand
GGCATTATCCGTTTTCAGTTGTTTTCGGAGGCCCACAGTGGACACACTGGCGAACTATACTGCTTGCTTGTGCCTTAGAAAGGTGGAATTTCTGTTGTAAACTTTCACTATTACAATGAGTAAGGCTGTGTCAATCAGTAGCTAATGAGATGGTCCCAATGAGCTGGCGGTAAGTATTAGGAGCTGTAAAAATAGAATTGAGAGTTCATCTGTTTCTGTTCTAGTAAAAGTAGTCTCGATGTTTCTAACAGCATTAACTACATATTGAGAATCTGAGACAGTATTTACAGGTTGAGGGACATCTCCAAGAACTCCCATGAGGCAGCCAGCTCTACTCGCTGCTCAGACCAAAGTCCTGTGTCCCAAACCTCAGTTGCAGCACCCCAATAAGCTGCTTTGCCATTACTGCTACCATCTGTGAAATAAGTTTGAGCCAATGGCAGTGCTGATGGGATACATTTTTAGATAAAATCCAATTAGTTAGTTTTGAAAATTGAAAAAAGTTTGTTTGGAAGGTAGTGATTGTCAAGGATTCCTATATGGTCAGCGGCGGCTGCTTGCCGATCCAGGCAATTTTGGAAAACCTCTTTAATTTGTAATTTGGTTAGTGGCAGAATGGTTTTCTCTGGGTCAGAGGCTATAAGTTGGCACAACCTTTGCCAACCATAAAACACCACAAGACTGAGCTTTTCAAGATAAGTTTGCAATTTTTTTTGTTGTTGTTTGCTGTTTAGGTAAGAATACCCATTCAATAATTTTTTCCTTTTGAGCTAGCACTCCTGTGGGAGAGTGAATGGTGGGAAACGCTGAAAATTGACACGAGAGAGCAAGGTCAACTTGATGGAACTGGGCCTGTTGAGCGTGCTGCTCAATGAGTTCTAGCTCAGTTTTGCTGCTGGAGTTCGATTGCTTCATAAGCTCCCCATTGCTGTAAAAGATCTCTTCCCCATAGATTGACAGCTATGTTGGTGATATAGGGCTGAAGAGTTCCCATTCGCCCATCAAATTCTTGTAGGAACAGTGCTGCTTCTACGTAAACTAAAGCGGCCTGATAGACGAAAACGTCGACACTCTCCAAAATCTTAAAGACAAGTTGAAAAAGGGCTATACCCCTCTAGAAATGGGGACCCCATGGTGGCACTCCCTGATTTTTACCACTTTGGCCCTGATTGTTAGGCCAGTTTTGATAATCTGTGTATTAGTGATGCTTTCTGAGATTCCTGCAGGGTTACCTTCGACCAGATGCTGCTCCAGACCAGAGCCTACTCTCCTGTCCAGAGCCTACTCTCCTGTCCAGACCGGGCAGACAACACCAATCTCTGACCCCTCCCCTCTATGCCCCACCTGTCAGCGGGAAGCAGCCAGATCGATCACGGCGCCACTTTATCCTATCAAAGAGGCTAGACTGTTAGGCTGGCCCAGAGAGACAAAACGCGGCCATACCTGGGAAAAAGGTGGCTGACGTCAGACTAAGGGACTGAAGCCCACACCCGGAATCACAGGACCAATCCCCAATCGCGACGTAGGAAGCCCGCAAAATTCCTTTGCTTAAAGAGCGCGCTTCCCTTTGTTCGGGTGCGACTTCCCCAGGCCCTATTCTGGGACCAGAGACCCTCGCCCGGGTGCACAAACCCCAGTAAAGCCCTGGCTATTCGACTTCTTGTTTAATTGACTTTCTTTCCTCATGGAGCCCAGAAAAAACCTTTCAGTATGTTTTTTTAAAGTCACCTTAAATTCTCAGAGGAGTGAGCAGTTCTGGAAATGTCTACACACACACAGTTTGGCTTTGTGTTGGAAGGGCCAGCAAGCAGAGCGGGATGGCGAAGGGGGACACTGGACACGATGTCGAGCTGAGTCGCAGGTGTAGGACGCGTCCCATGTGGTCAGACCACCGTCTGCAGCATGGTGGCCATTCCAGAGTTGCTGCTTTAAGCGTGATGACTGAAGAGCTCAAACACCTCCACACAAACACAGACGCGTCTGGAAGTTAGAGGGAGAAATGTGGTTGCCTAGAAAAGTGAAGGCTTGCGGGCCTGATCTTCAAGCCTTCCGACTATGGAAGAGTCATCACATGGAAGAAATAAATGCTTTTCTATGTCAGTGAACCGACAGAAGAGAAGCGGTGACTAGCAGCCAGCGCCTGGGCAGATCTGATGTCAGTGAGAGAGAAGTTCCGGCCGCAGGTCTTGGAATGGACATCAGGTGCCGGGAGATGGGAGCAGCCCTGTGAAAACAGCCCCAGTGGCCGGAGGGCGGCTGCGGGGCGGCTGGTGGTTCTCACGCTTCTTTCCACCGGTGTCCAGGCTCCTTGACTGTCCAGTTCAATGATCCTGCGCAGACTACTTTCCTTCCCAGTCCTGTGTCCCCGTGGACATGGCAGGTTGATGACCCCGAAGGCTTGAGAGTCTTGCGGGCGTAGCTGGCTGTCTGTTTCCCAACACACATTTTCTAAAGCAAACATCTGCTGAGATGGGCCGTCAGTTTTACTAGACTGCATGACTCTGAGACCTTCCCGGGACAGGATGACCGATGCGTGTTTGATGGACTAGCCGTCCAGCCCTGTCCCCTCTGCTCTGCCAGGAGAAGGAGAAAGACAGCCTCATGCCACGTGGCAGACAAAGTTCTCTCGTCTATGCATCAGGACTCACCGGTGCAGGACGGGCGGGGGCGCCAAGGAAAACAGGCCAGGAGGAGGCTGCCCGTTTGTGTCAGACGCACAGAGCAGAGGCCTCCCCGAGTCTCCTTGTGTCTGAAGTGCTGTAATTATAGAATCTACTGTATAGTGTGCTGGAGGCTTTGCTCTTCGAACCAGAAAAATAAGCAGCTTGGGTCTAGATAGAAGAATATCAGCTCTGAATGTCTCTCTACTCTGAGCCAAGATTTCCACACCCACCCTCCCCCAAAAACCCTGCAAAACACAGAAAACAGTTTTCCTGGGGTTTCTGGAGTTGACCTCGTGTGTTGGGAAGGTGAGGCTCGTGCAGGATAGAAATGTTTCTGTTCTGTAGGTTTCCCAGAGTGAAGGGTGTGCGGTCTGACACAAGCAACAGACCTGCTGCTGCAGAAGACGTGGCTCCCGTTTCGCTCGTGTGCGGCCACGCAGCCCACTCTGGTAGAGCCAGCTGCACGGGGGACACGCCAGTCTCCCCAGCGTCCGGGGACGGAGTCCGACCGGCATCGGAGCGCAGGGCCACCTTCCACACGCACGTGTCTTCTGGGTTCGAAGAAGCCGTTTTTCCGCAGAGCAGCTGCTGGTTCCCAGCGAGAGCTCCCGGGAGACCCTCCTGACTGCGGTGCGGAGCCGCGTCACTCAGCAGTGGATTTGTCAGGCTTGATGCCAAACACGTGTGACCAGCCTGGCGCGTGGCCTCCTCTGTGTACCTGGAAGCATGGCGCGCCCTCCCGGTCTCCTCCCCCAGTGCAGGGGAGGGTGCAGGGCAGGTGCCCTCACAGGGACATACGTGGGCATGTGCTTCTACTCTGCAGTCTCCTCCACCGAACTTCTTTGTCTCTTTCTCGACCACATTAAAGGTTCAAATTCGGAGCACTTACCGCCTTTAATGGGACAAGTGCCCGCAAGAGTCAACCTTCCTTGTGGCCTGGGACCCAGGCAGCCCCCTAGCACAGAGCTGGCCGAGAACCTGTCCCGTCAACGAGCATCCACGAGTCGTGCGGGATCAGCAGCGGCTCAGCTGCTCGCCCGGCATCTCCAGTTCCCACCGCAGGGAGGCCCACCCTCTATCTGATGCCAGATGGTGAGCTGACACCCATCCCGGAGGACATGCATGTCCGGGTCGCCACTGGGAAGAAACAAACAGTGACCCCCAGGCTACGGAGCTGGAGGTCAGGAGGCCTTGTGACACTTCCCGTGCCCGCCGTGCTGCCAGTGGAGGTGCTGAACACGTTTTAATTAAACAGGAGCCATGTGCCCATAATAAAGTTGGCCACCCCCACCTTTTACAGCGGACGCTTTAGTCGTGGTGGGTGCATTCACGTGGCCCTGCAGCCCCCACACTGTTTCCAGAGCCGTCCTCTTGCAAAACTCCAGCTTGGTGGCCAGCAGCCCCCTCCTCCCCGTCGCCCTGCCACAGTCGCCACCAGCCCGCCTCCTGTCTCTGTGACCAACTGCTCACCTAAGTGACACGCCAGGCTTGTCCTTTCTCCATGCTCTTTCCCTCAGATGGTGGCCTCTCTGCCTGCGTCCATCACGGGGCGCCCCTGCGCCACTCCCTGCAGGGCGCCCTCGGCGCCTCACCCCAGCTCCCCCTTCCCCAGCACCCTCGCCTCAGCCTGGAAGCACGACTGGCCGGCTGATTTGGGAGTGATGAACGGTCCCTCATTAGGCTGCGAACTAGAATGCTTATAAAACTGGGCTCTTGCTCTGTAACTAGGAAAACAGCAAGTTTAAGTGACGAGGCATGTCCTTCCCCATTCGTAGTGAAGGTAAACGTGGTTAAAAGGGAAAAGCCTGGCCGACCAGCTGGTGGCCCAATTAGGAAGCTCAGGGACGTCTGGTTCCCATGTTTCACTCTCCCAGACGAGGAAAGTTAGCTCTGAAGCTGCGTAGCCTGCGGGCCTGGGAACGGGGCCCAGGCCACCTGCACTGGCCTCTGCTGGAAGCGAGCGTGTAAGTGACTGAAGCCACGGGCTTGGGGAGGCTCTCAGCGGAAATGTCTATTTCCAGGGGCCCGGCCACCCCCCGGGCCCTGCCAGCCCCTGGGGCCCAGGTGAAAATGGCTGCAGGTGGGGAGACCAGAGCCTGTTAATCACACTGCTGTGTGTCTTCCTCATTGGGGGAGCCCCGGACTCCATCAGCAGAGGCGGGAACAGCTCCCCAGCCCTGCAAACCCTTGGCTCTGGCATGTCCTTGGAGCCGCAGGCTTCGGCCAGCCTCGCGAGGGGCGAGCTCTCCTGGACAAGCTGATGGAGCAAAGACCAGCCAGGCGCAGCCTTTCATGGACACCACGTGTCCCTTCCAGTCACCCTGGCGCTGTGGGATCAGAACACTCGGCCCTCGGGGCCGCAGCGGAATCAGGAAGCCCCGGTGCCTCGGCTGACACACTGGTCCCGGTCACCGTTTGCGGGGCCAGCTGGCCGGGACGGGGAGCCTGGAGCAGAGGTCCGGAGAGGCCAGGACATGAGTCCACAGTGTTTTAGACTTGAGAGATGCTGACAGGAGCAAACCAGGAGTGCGCCGGTGGGGAGAGACCTGGCATGAAGCAGAGGCCTGCGTCCTGACAGGCCGGGGTGGGGCACGTGAGGAAAACGGGCCCAGGCATCTCGCAGCCCGAGCCTCTCTTCCCAGTCAAGCTGGGCCTCTGATCCTCTGGCCAGCCACACTCCCAAATTAGATCGTGCTGAGGTAATACCCCTGATATCCAAAAATCCATCAACAGCAGGTCGCTGCTTAAAAGAGCTCCCCAAAGGGATTGGGTGGGTTTAAAGTACTTCACATATGATCTAAAAGAAAATCTGAGGCTTTTTAGTTCTCCGACGGTCTTCACGGGACCAGCACTCGCGGGTCCCACGCTGTGCCCGTGTGCCCGCGGGACAGCTTGCCCGCCCGCTTCAGCGGGTCCAGATTTCAGGTAAAACCTGACCTCCCATGGCCAGTCCTTTCTCCTCCTCTCACCATGAAGTGTCCACGAGGTGCATTTGCAGGGTCTTTTTGCTATGATTGTTTTCTTGATAAACAGTCCACGCATCAGGTTTGAGTTTTTAATAGTCGCATTGCTTCAGAGTTCCTGAGCAAACAATGCCTGCGGGGAGCCTGACGGGCACGGCTAGAAATAATTGGGGAGTGAATAAGGAGTCCGTTTTATTCTTGCTCCTTGAATTGCAGGAAAGTGGGGATGTGGCCCCAGCCTGTGCGGAGCGAGCGCCTGGCAGCCAGCCCAGCGCACAGGGAGACGGACAGTGACTCCCCTGGAGGGAAGGACAATGGAAGGCAGCAGCCACCCAGGCCCCAGGAACTGGGAGCCACAGGCCGCCAGCTGGACAGTCAGGCTCCCATTCTTTCTCCAGAAGAAGGGCTCAGAGATGGGGTCTGAATGAAGGCTTTTGTCAAGGTTGAGCCAAATTCGCTCCAGGGAGAGCTGCGCTCCCCGAGGGGTCCTCTGCTGGTCCTGGGAGGGGAGGTCACAACAAGGATCTCAGGGCACACGGGGAGGAGCAGGGTCTTAGTGGCCAGAGGACAGCCTTGGATGCTGCCTCTCAGCTTGTGTGTCTCTGGGCCCCTGTGTCCTCCTGCTTGACCGGTTCCTCACGTGATGAAGAGGAGACAGTTACTGTCTCTGGGGACATGCACACAGTCATGGAGACGATGGGCTGGCGGGGTTGAAGGCAGGACAAGTCACAGTCCTGGAGTCCCCAAAGCTTTGTCACTGAAAGCCTCCTTGCCTCTGACAAGCAGAAAGAATATTGAAAACTAGGTCTGTTTCACTAATGACTTTCAATACATTGAGTGTCTTTAAAAATCCCTGTGTACTAATTCAAAGGTCTGTCTTCTCTTGGAGGGTGTATATTAGGATTCTCTTGCTGTCATTCGCCTACCCCTGCTTCTCCTGTCTAGTACTTTTTGATCATACGCTACGTTGTTGGGAGAATAGGCTTCGTTTTCTTCCTTCAAAGAACACTGATTTGTGTGCTGGTCGGCTGTTTATTTATGGTGGATTGGCAGGCGCCCGTCAAGGGGTGAACCTCCTCTTTGTAAGCTGTGTCTAAAGTGGTTCCTGCCCTGTGGCTGACGGAGCTTGCTCTGAAGCCCTTTCCTAGCTGAGATCGCACCCTCTGTCTCAGGTGCTTGGAGACATCTTCCTGTTCCTGCTGCTGGGACTCCAAACTCTCCGCAGGACAAAGCGACTCTTAAACTCTCCTTTCAGTCCTGCAGTAGCTTCCAGACCTCGTAGTCTTGTCCATAAAGTGTAGCTCTTGGCCAAATACTTAAGATTTCCCTGTGAAGATGTGTGTGTGTGTGTGTGTGTGTGTGTGTGTGTGTGTCTGTATTCTGCAACACTGGGCCCTAAAGATTCTAGACTCTTCCATTGCCCCGAACATCAATTTCTTTCATCTGACTAGTGGGATCACAGTTCCATTTTGTCTTTATTTCCCTGTGTCACAGACTGAAAATTACCTCCATTCAGAAAACCACAGTGAACAGAAAACCCACTGCAGCCTCCCCTTCTCTTAAAACTCATAGCTGACTCTTAGAATAATGAATTGTGCTTGTGTTATAGCCGACTCATTTGAAACACATCTGTTGATCTCAGAACAGTAGAACTATATCTTTGAGAAGGCCTTGGGATGACATGGAAACAAAATTCCCAAGGAAACGCCTTGGCTATCTCACCTGGCAGGCATGACAGGACAGGACTCTGCAGTCAGGTAGAACGGTTCTCTCTTCTTCCACCCGGCATCGCTGACTCCAAGCCTGAGCGCCTGCAGAGAAGCTGAAGGCACCCTCAAGCGCTCCAGGGGATGACAATGAACATAAAGGACAAAGGTGCACCAACATTTGTGCCCAAGCTTATTCAGGACCCCAAAGTAAAGCAACGCCAAGGTCGTGCACTTAAACTTGAAATATATTTGCTTCTGACTTACTGACTCTTGGAGGTTTTGCTTTCCTTTAGAAAGAGCAAGAAAATGTTATTCTACCATCTCTCAGGACAATACAAATACAAATAGGCTCTTAGTCCTGCTGGTTACCTTGGCAAGGCTCTGCTATTTCCTTTGGCGTCTCTCTGGCTGAACTGGGGAGGGACCGATTGAGACCCACACTGGGATCAACTCACATTTGGTTCGTGGGAGAGCTTGAGTGGAGTCAGCCGGCGGTTCAGACATGGGAAGTGATGAGCCAGGCATGTGAGCTCTCCTAATGTAATTCTGCTTTGCATGGCTTTGAAGTGATTTTTTTTTGACTTTTTTCTCATATGTGCTTATTATTGATACTTACTTGAATGAAAAGCTCTTGTTAAAGCCTTTACATGTTTATCCATTTATAACTTCCTAGAGATTTTGCAGCGATGAAAAAATTTCACAGGTGTTGTCTGTCCTGCTGTCATACTCTTTCCTTTTGTCCCAAGCTTGTTAGTGTTTATGGACCCGAAGTTTTTAAATTCCTTTTATTTGGTGCAGCCCTACAGCTCAGGCAGCTAACAACAGGCCTTGTAAAATCCGTGGACCTGGGTTCCAGACCTGGGTGCAGAGGTTAAGAAAAAAATTCCTTGAATTATCAAATTTGTTAAAATCTTCATTTTTTTCTATTAATTGAAAATATCATATTCTTGTACTCTTAGAAGAAAATGCATTTTCTACTTTTATTTATTTCATTTTGTATTGTCTAATCCAGCGTGATTACATTTTGCTGTTTGCTATGAATCTAGATTGTGTTTCTCCCTATTGTTACAAATTGCCTTCAACTCATTTTCAATATACATTCTGTATTGTTTATGACAACTGTTTTGCTCATCAAACTTGCCTCTCAGGAGAATAAATATTTTGGTTTTCTTATCTGTTTCATTGGTTCATATTTTATTTCCTAAAAGTATATTCTAATTTGAGGTGAATTTTGTCAAGAATATTTATATCATTTTGGTTTCGAAATATCATTTGAAATCCCCATAAATTTATTTCTCGTACCACTTTTGTTATCATTTTATTAACCTTACACAAATAATATAGCATTTGAACGGGATGAATTCTAGTTATATTCAGAGATGCTTGTAACGGTATTAGTTTTAAATGAGATAAAATTTACCTGAAAAACACAAAGTAATGAAGCAAATTATAGCCTGATGTTAAGTAGGCATCATAGCACCACTGAAGCATTATTGACTAACACATAATAAGTAGCAAGGACAAATTTCTTATTAAGGAACTTAAGTAAAATTGACAGAGTGCATTGTTCTTACATACAGTTGCCTTGATGATAAAGTGTGTTTATACTCACTTATTTATGATTGGCTAGTTTTTTACACAACTTCTACTCTGGGTCAACCACAGCTGGGCGCGTTGAGTTAAACGACTCACAAAGCATCCCAGATCCGTGCCCCCGGGGGTTTCCTAGTGCCCAGAGGACAGTGGTCAGCTAGAGCTGGCTCAAGAGCAAATTGCGAAATTGTCAGGAATTTCGCAGCCTGGCTGCTAACCAGACTCATCCTCGAGACTGGCCGCACTGGGAGGACAGTGCCTCTGGCGAACACTGCCCACCAGGCCTCCCAGCCTGCCCTTCCTGGCCCTGCAGAACTGATCGGCATACACTGATCAGAACAACAGAACAATGGAGAAGATGAACAAGGCAAAATGACATACACTTTGTTGGCTAGGACTGCATGCTCAAGAAAAGATGAAAACAGTGAAGTGAGATAAGAGGAAGCACACCGTTTGATCAGGTCACCAGAGCTCACGGACCAGGTGCCGCTTATGGGCAGGGAAGGACACCTGAGCAGGAATCCTGACGGGTGATGGCCCCAGACCTATTTAACTGACTGCTCCATGAAGCATGCCCACTGACTCATCAGAAAATCACTTCCAATCCCCAGGGAGTGAAGCAGATAGAGACGTGGCACTGGAGAGACGTGGGCAGAACTGGGTCACCTGCACTGCCAGCAGGGAGTCACTGGGACGGAGAGCGTTTCCAGATGCTAGGGATTTGTTGACCTGGGCTAACAGGAGCTAGAACAAGAATCTGAGAACCTTCATCAAATGGTCTGTGGTTTAGAGATGATTAGAATAGGTAGCGAAAACAAGAAATTGGGGCAGAGAAACCAGAAGACGTGAATAAGAGCAGGTGCTGGCGAGGGCTTCCCTCGGTTGCCTTCAGAGTTTCTAGATGGACAATCCTGCTGACAAACCCGCCATTCCCTCCGGACCCTTGTTACAGCTGCATCTCTATGAGTGCGCGGCGGCAGTGACAGAAGGTGACTTCCAGAACGCAGCCAGTCTCTCTTCCTTCTTTATTCCAGACTAGGAAAGCTAGGGCTGGACTCCATGTTCTTGGTGATAAGACCCTGGGAGAGATACATCAAGTGTTAACAGAAGCAAATGTCGAAATATGTTGGGACCAGGAATGTACACGAAGCAACGGCCCTGATGATCAAACAAGCGTGACAACAGAAACTCTGAGAAGGAGTATGGTCTGGGGGTGCTCGTGGGGACAGCAGCCAGCCCTTCTCTTCATTCTGCATTTTCAGCTCCTCCACGCTACTGAATCTGCACAGAAAATCCAAGCTGTCCCAGCAAATCCAAGCTGCCCTGTTGATATCCACATCTCTTGACTTACTGAAATCATGCTTCCCTTGGGTGTTGGGTCTCCAGCCCGGCTGCAGCAATGCTGATAGCTGATGGCGTCTTCATCTTCCTCCAGGCGTCCCCAGCCAGCCCGCACTCTCCCAGGTGGAGGAGCCAAGCCTCTGCCCCGGGTCCCTCTGCATACTGGTCCAGGCTGCGCCCTCTCTAGGCGGTGGCAGTGGTGCCCGCTGCCCTGTGCTCTGGCTGCAGTTCTGCCTGGAAAACGTGGGAGTTTCTCAAGACGCTCTGCTTGGCTCTTCTAGGAAGTTGCAAAAGACTTCATTAGGCCCCTGGGGCCAGCGTGGCTCTAGGTTGGCTTTGTTTGTTTTTAAAATTGTTGTCCTTAGGTTTGCTTTTACTTTTCTGTGTTGTTCTTGGTGTTTCCCTGAAGTCTTTCCTCTGACATCTGACATCTGACCACTTGTGTGCCGCCCGGGGGCAAAGCAGGTCGCTAAGGCCAGTGAAGGTGAGAGCAATTCTAGAGCCATCGTGCGTGTGTGCGTGTGTGTGTGCGCGTGTGTGTATCTTTGTGCGCTTCCACACTATGATATCGGGAGGACCATTCATAATTAAAATAAAATGATGACTATAGACTGATGAGCTTATAACTGGCAGGCAATAATTACATACAGAATGTGAAAGTGCTTTGTAAGCGTCAAGATGCATTTAAAATTGTGGTCAAAAGACCACCCCCCAGGAGGGCCCTGACCCACCTCAAGTCTGGGTTTTAGCTGCTGTCTCACAGCTGCCTGTCCCACCCAGGGAGCGGGGAGACCCTGACTCCCTTTCGCCTGGACAGTACCTGACCCCCACTAGTGGTCAGAGAGGAGCAAGAAGCAAGACCATGTCCATAGCGACACCATCATACAAGGTCGTAAAATATAGTCCTGGAGACAACCTTACTATCTCAGCCATGAAATTAAGCTGAAGTTTCTCTGAATGGTTCCACATTGTTCTGCTCTTGCCTAGCAAAGCATGTACAGTCTCAGTCATTGTGGAAACCTCAGTGCCGCTGAGATTTGCATTTCAGGCTCTTATTTCTAAGAAAAATATTTCCCGAGGTGAAACTATCTGGTTGCATATTATGAATTTGCATAATGGGCCTTTTCTAGAGCCTGGTACGCAGATGACGAAGTTGTCCACCAAGGGAGAAAGTGCCCTTTGGAATCTGTTTGCATAACAGTCAACACACATCCATCTTACCCAGCAGCTATCAAATTATCCCATGTTCTCTAGAAACATATTTTTCCAGCCACCACAATAATCACTTCTCCTAAATCAAATCACTGTATTTATTCAACCAAACTATCCGGGTTATTAAAATGACATAAGACATGCGGATCAACATTGAATCCCGACACAGAGTGAGTTGCAGGAAATCAGGGGGAATAATTGGCTCCAAAGTTTACTTGTCTTACAAATATTTCTTCTTCCTCCATCACTTAACATTCTCTCCTTGACTTTACTTGATTGAATTCATACAAATTCTGTTCCTCCAAGGGAACAATCCGCTTGGGCAGCATGAACTCTGAAAGGTCACATCTTTGGAGTCATCTGCCTCCAAAAGAATGGCTCCCATTTATTTTTCAAGTTGAAAACGTTTATTTTTTCCCTGTGCATGAAACTCAAAAATGCCCAGAGTAATTTAACTCACACTGACCAAACAGAAAAAGCACGTTTAAGCTGTGACAGGGCCAGGAATGCCTGAGTTTGGATGAAAAGTTTTTTGGAACTGTTTTTTGGAAGCCAGGCTGCCAAATGATGGATTTTGTCTCAAAACCTAAGCTTTCCTTTTCTACTGACATATCTTAGGCAATGAACCACTGGGTATAAAGGCCAACATTCTCTTCAAATGTACAGCTCCAATAAGCAGAAAACAGATTCGACCAGTGGTTTTCACATGGACTGGTCCCCAAATTTGCATGTAATGGGGTGTCATCACACTGAAGTGTTGAGGTTAACAATGGGGATGAAATTGCAGGCCCCGACAGTACCCGCGAATACGAAGGACATTTCAGAGAAGTGGTACCATTCCAACTCCAAGCTGACCAAGGACAGAAGGGCCAGCTGGGAAGGGAAGGGCCTGCCATTTGGGTCTCGCCTAGACAAGGGAAGGATGTCCCTTCCTTGGAGCCTGGAGGTGCTCCCCGGCACTGGGCGGCTCCTCAAGGCCCCTATGTGCAGGGGTGTCGGTGTGCAGGAGGGATGAAGCCTGGGGGCCATGCGAATCCCAGGGACATCTGAGGCCCGACATCAGGATGCTTCCTGGGGACCAGATGTGAGTCTCCAAGGAGAAAGAAACAGAATGGCCGGAACTGGGTTAAGTTCAAAGGGGGACACAGTAAAAACCTCCTAAATCCTAGTGGAAAGGAAGACAGACAATCACCTCGATTGAATGTAGGCCTGTCTTGGTTTAAAAGAGACTTTTTTCAGCAGAACTCCCTGGGAAACTCTCAGCAACACCAGCAACCGCAAACCCACCTTCGCCACCTTCTGACTGCAAAGCCCCTGGAGGGGGCCTCACCTGCTCTCTCCTGGGCTCCCCACCCTCCTCTGAAACAGCACCTGGAAGCAAGGAGGGCTGAAGGGGGCCGCACTCCCTGAAGCACGTCCCAGTGCGCCGGAGGTCAGCAGCCTTAACGTGCAGTCAGGGGAACGACTTGGGACGTCCCTCATCCACTGAAGCCTCTGGAGGCCTCGGTTCCGGGCAGGGCAGGCGTCTGGACGGCAGACATCAGCACGGCGTGCATCATGGCCGCTGCTCAGCGCCCCCAGATCCCCAGGGTTCCTCCGGGGCTCCCAGCTTAGACGGCGACGACGTCCCCGCGCAGGTCACCCCGCTGCTCGAGGACGACACCTCAGCCGGGGCACCAGGGTCCTTTCCCGCGGTTCTGGGGCTGGAAATCCCAGGCCCAGGTGTCAGCAGGCGGGTCTTCTCCAGGGCTCACGCCTCCTCCGCATGGCCACCATCTCTCAGCGCCTGCCTGGACTGCACATTGTCATCTCTTCCTCTTCGTAAACAGGCTGACTGTATAGACCTTTTAAATGCGACAGGACTGCTCTTTAAAATAGTTCTCAACACTTCTGTCATGTTAATATATAAATGCCAATTTCATTCCATTCTTAATAAACCAGATTGACAGGGAAAAAGGGACAGTTGAGCTGCCCCAGGCCCCAGTTGTTGAGGGGCCCAAAATTAATCTGGGCTGACTCCACGGGCTGTGGCCACTCCTGCTCTTCCAGGCCCTGTGAGGAAACAGGAGTAGAGGGAAGAGGATTTCTTCCTCCCTTCATGTGCTTTGTTTCGTCAGAGGGAAAACACTGCAGCATGGTTGAGTCACAGGCAGTCACTGCGGGGTCATCTCTGGCACCGTGTGGTCATCTCCGGCACCGTGGGGTCATCTCCGGCACCGTGGGGTCATCTCTGGCACCGTGGGGTCATCTCTGGCACCGTGGGGTCATCTCTGGCACCGTG
>RJWH01011068.1:0-13778 GCA_004363575.1 Solenodon paradoxus | reverse complement strand
GGCGCCGTGCGGGCGAGACCGTCTGTGTAACCGCAGGAGGGCGAGGGTGGGCTCCGGAGTTGCTTCTGTGGCAACTAGCTGGGAACGTCGAGGAGGCCGAGGAGCTTGCCCGGTGGGGTGGTCCCACAGACGACCCCTCTACACAGGAGGACCTTAGTCCTAGAGCTGCCTGGAAGGAACCTCTGAGGGCAGAGGATCTGCCATGAATCCAGTAACTACCCTTATTGATACTCCAAAGACTTCGGTCTTGACCTCTTTGAAAGCTCCTTGTGCCCTAACTCGCGTCCCTTCAACATGGTCGAGAAGCAGAGCCCCCGTGGGGTTGTTGCCTTTGTCTGTTGTGGCCTACTCCTACTCCCCGACCCCGTTAGACTTTTTCTCAGCGGTATCCCAGTTGGCTCCAAGATGGATTTTTGTGGGGCCAGGAAAGTCTGTAAGAGCCCAGGACTAAGGAAGGGGAGGACCAATAAGGCCCTCGAAGCAAAGAGGAGACTTGGGGCCCTCAATTGACCATCCAGAAGGAAGCAACAAGATATAAGATGGAATGATTGACACTGGCAAATCCTGGAAGAGAAAGTTCTTTGAAGGAAGAAAGAAAGGATGTCTAGGATTATTGAGCACCGATATGCTGGACACTATGCTAGTTATGTTTAAACATATAATTTATAACAGCCTCCCGGAGGGATAATTAAACTGAAACACAGATTAAAGTATTTGGAAAGTATCATAAGGAATCACGAAGTATTTTTTTCAGATTTCGGAGAAAGAAATATTAAAGAAAGCATAAGCAAAAATGCATATTTGTCTAAGTTGAAGAGCTAAAACAATAAAACTTTTGGAAGAAAATGGGAAAGTCTTCATTTTTTTGGATTTAGCAGTGGTTTAAGTATGGTACCAAAAGAACAAAGAAAAAACAGAAAACTTAGATCAAAATTGAAAACTTTTGTGCATCAAGGGAACCTATCAAGAGAGTGAAAAGACCCACAGAATGGAATAAAATATTTGCAAATCACACACGTGTTAAGCATTTATACCTGGTACATATGAAGAACTCCTACAACTCAACAACAGGAAACAACCCAGTTGAAATGTGGGGAATCATGTGAATATACATTTATTCATGGAAGATACACAGATGACTAACATACATAAAAAGATGCTCACAACATGATTAGTCAATAGGGAAATGCAAATCAAAGTCACAATGAGATACTGCACACTTACAGATGGCTATTGAAATAAAAGGAGAATAGCTGGTGGAAATGTAAAGTGGTATAGTTACTGTGGAAAATGTTTCATGGTTCCTCAAGAAGTTAAAAAGAATTTTCTTATGACCTAGCAATTCTACTCTGAGGTAAATATTCAAAATAAATGTAAGATGACATGGAAACTGGCTAAATTCCAAAATTTAGTAGCTCCTATGGTCAAATAAACCATATCTGTTGAACTGGTCACGTGTCACCCCCTGTTAATCATGGCTCTATTTCTGAGGAAGCACAGTGGATACTGAGCTCATGATTGTATCATTTCTAGAAATGAGTTCTGAAGAACTGGTCTTCTCAATTCCCACTGGCTCACTTTGAGCTAGAGGCACTGTGAGCTTAATTCCTTTGTTTTTCTCAGTCATCTTTGCAATACTTTTTTGAGAAAGAATTTATTAACAATTGCTCTGTAAAGCAGTGAGAGCCATCTCATTCACCATTCTGAACTCAAAGAAAACCTGGAGCTCCTTTTTCTCTGTGTAAAATCTACTGATTTTGGCTGCTTCCCATTTTAGAGTATTCTTTTGTTTTATTGCTGGCCCTCCCCATGTTCTGCAACATCATCGTGGGCTACATTTTTTAGCTTTCACATATATCTTCCACGCCTATAGCAAGAATCAAATGAAAGCTCATAGGGTAATTTACATTTAACATGCAGGATGAGGTGGTTCTAGTCTCCTAGGAGAGCTGTGGGCTCTCCACTGCTACATATGTTTATAGAATGAGCTAAGGGAGAGGAGTTCCCTAGATGCCTTCTTTTCCATTTCTTCCCTAGCTCATACTGAGAACAAGCTTCCTCTTCCTCCTACCTCTGCTTGCCCTTGCGAATAATCACACTGCTCTGTAAGCAGATGCTCTGCAGAGAATGGGTGTACTATTCATACTCATAGATTCCATGCTGCCCCCACATATGCCTTATTGTCTGGCAGACACTTCTCTTACTCTCATGGTATAGCAGTGTATTAGTTTTCTGTTACTGTGTAACAAATTACCACAAATGTGGTGTTTTAAAACAACACACAATTTTTTCCGTATCAGAACTTCAGCTTGGTACTCTGTTTATGGTCTTACAAGGCTGTAATCAATATATTGCCTGGACTGCCTTCTGTTCTGGAGGCTTGAGTTTCACAGATTAATGGCAGAACTAATTTCTTCGTAGTTGTTTACTGCTAGCATTTAACTGGCTGTCAGATGGAAGCCACCATCGACATATAAGGGTAGCCACAGTTCTTAGAGGCCATTCACAGTTCTTTGCTACATAACTTTCAACATGGCCACTTTGCCAAGCCAGAAAAGGAGAGTTTCTGTATTGAGTGTGCTAGAAGAGAGTCTTATGCAATGGAATATAATTACAGGAGTGACATCCTATAACCTTTGCCATGTTCTGTTAATTAGAATGCAAATCAGAGGTCCATCGAATACTTCAGATACCAGGATAACTTAAAGCATGAATACCAGGAGGTGGGAATTATGGGAGATACCAACTTAGAGACTCTACAAAAAGTACCAAGGAAAGGTCTAGGTTGTCATCTGCTCTCATTTTTTCAGTTTCATTCTGTCAAATGAGACTATTTTTTTTTTATCTCATAGTTATTTTGCCTGTGTTCCAAACCCTTCTCAAGTTTCCATTAATTTTTTTTACAATTTCTCATTGTTCCTGTGATAACATTTTCTGTCTTTCCTTCTTTCCTTTATAAGGAAACAGGAAACCCCAGTTCTACTTACCAGTTGAAAAAGTTTTCATTAAGCATAATTTGTGGGACCTTTGTTCCTTGATTTCTTTTTTAACCTGTGTCTCACCTAGGACTTCTTCTAGCACAAGGAAAGTAAGTTGGGTTTTTTGTTTTGTTTGTTTTGTTTTCTCACCAGGCATTTGTTCTGACCCTTGCTACTCACTGTTGGAAGGAGTAACTCACCATGGGTCTTAGCATTCCTGAATACTCTTACTGGACATGTCAAGAATGCAGAACCCTTATGTTTTCCAGGACATTTATCTGGATTGCATTTATAACAGGCAACCTTGACAAAAAAAGGGTGACTTTTCCCCAACCCCCAAAGTCCCCTCCCTCACCAAAGACCAGACTTTTTTTTTCTTACTATAAAAGCAGTGAATCCACAAAGCTGAGGATTTCTCTCCTGTAACATAGCTGCACTGCATGTGCAGGCCTCTGTCATAGATCCTGTGCTACCCCCTGGTGCTCGACAGAAATGGGGAACTGATGCAAAAATTATGCCAAAACTCTTTGATGACTCTGCTGTGAGTAATAAAATCCTTTGTATAGGACCAGTCTATGTCTTCTTCTAGCATTCATAAAACAGTCACAGGATACCTTGTTAACTTTCAAATAGAATGAAATGGAACATGTAGTTCTTGATAATCACTGCTCCTTGTTTTTCTGGAAGTTAAAGCTAATTTTGTTAATTTCTTAAGTACCTCAGGTGCCAAAGCAGTTCCCTTATTTGGTCCTCAGGCCAAGCTGTATAAAACATTGGAGAAGGGAACACAGACACACAGAGAAATACACACATGTGCGTGCATGCTATATGAGTGTCCTCAGAGTTCTAATCTGTTAGCTGAAAATTTTGACTTGGTAAGCTCCTGAGAGAGAGAGACGAGGTAGTGTTGACATTCTCTAAGGGAGGAGAGGTGCACTGGAGGTTCACATGCCTAAGGGTGAAGGTGAGAGGTGACAGAGGTATACATGGCTGACTTCAGCATGCCCTCTGCTGATTAGGTTAGAATGAACACACACTGTCACCAGATTGAGATCCTGGATCAGAGGAAAGAAGTGATGCTAACTCATTCCTACTCACCCTCAGTGTTGGCAGGCCCACCACCTCTTTAGAATGGGCACCTGAGCCAGGCTCTGTGGTAGAGATTCTTGATGTGGGTATTGCAGTCCTCACGTTGGGAAGTGGCCATGTTCCCCTCAGCCCCAGACCCAAGTGCTCCCACCAGGTGTGGAGGTGGGGGTTTCAGGGCAACAGATGCTCCCAGCTTGGCAGGTAGGAGCTGGGGGAACTATGGCAAGAATTTCAGCTCAGGCTACACTAGTTCTGGAACAGGGCTTGGGGTGAGCTGCGACCCTATTTAACAAGGGTCAGAGGGCCCGGGTACTTGATGTTCCTGGGTTCCCAGCTGAGCATTCAGCCCTGCAGGACAAGCTGCCTTGATGACGGTGTGCAGCTGTGACTGAAGGAGATACCAAGTTTCTGGGAGTACAAATGGCACGTGCCTCCATAAGTGTGTGATATTGTATGTCTAGTATACTTACAGACATTCTCTGAGTAGCTACCCAGTTAGGACTCTTTAGAATCGCACTGACAGTAGTTACAGATTGGAGGTAGACGGGGCTAAGCAAAGGGTCATGTCAAGATTTTTTGGTAGCAGCCAGCAGCATTACCTTGACAGGGGTGTCTGTCTGGAGTATCTTCCCTTAGAGTCCGTGTCTGCTGCCGCAGAGTAGCTGGGGGTGGTCAGGATCCTGCTGTCGACTGGGAACACCCGTGCAGAGGGTGCATGTGCCGGGGAAGGATGGGGCTGTGCACGAGGGCAGTGGACTCACTTGCTGGCCTTGTCATTTCTCTGACACCATGGCTAAGTTAAGACCAGCCTGTGCCTGCACATCCAGCACTACATTTACTACAGGATGAGCAACGGCACAGTACAAACCAGAGTTTAGAGAAGGGAGAGGCTGGCCCAGTCTGAGTTGACCTAGAGGATTATGGAGGAGAGTGGCTTTAAAGGATGCATACGCGCTGCATTTGTATCGTGGGTCAGCGAGACGGGCCGTGTCTGTGTGTGCAAGCCTGTCTGTGTCTGCTGTGTGTTTGCGCCTGTGTCTGCTTGAGCATGTCTGACTGAGTGTTCCTAGTCTATGCAGGTGTGTTTCCCGGGCATGTCTCTGGGTGCTCGGAATTCGTGTCTGAGCGCGTCGTTGAGTTTGTGTATCTGTGTGGCTGGGTGTCTGTGTCATGCGTCTCTGTGTGTGACATTCTGCTCTGCCCTCTCATCTACCCTGCCCCTCGCCCCTGACTCACACCAGCTGCCAGCTCTACTTACCGCAAGGAATGCCTTCCCTTCCCTTCCTGCTGTCTGGATTCCCACAGGTCCAGCTGCCTGCCCAGGGCCTTTCCCCTGCAGCCTCTCTAGTGGACTTGACCTTGAGAAGGAGATACTCTGGAAAGCCCCCAATATGCTCCTTGCCCTCCATGGACCCAGAGAAATGATAGTGGAGGACGGGGCCAAGGCAGGAAAAGGGGGGCATTTGGCAGCACCCACCCCTCCTTCTGGAAACAGAGATCTCTTTCTGGCCTCTTCCCAGGCCCCCCTTTTCCTCCCCATAGTCTCATCTAGCCCAAGTATTCAGGGTCCTGGCCTCACTGTCTCTGGTGATGGGAATGGACAGTTATGTACAAGCCTTGCCAGACCTGCTTGGGGTTGGATCTTCTGTGTCCCTCAGCACTTGTGATACCTGAATTGAGCTCGTGTCATACCCCCCTGCCCCCCCGCCCACCACATACACACATTTTCTGGACTCAAGTAGTCGTCCCTGCTTTCCTCTACCTGCTGTGGACACACGGACAATCTGCTATGACAGCCCTGGCCAATGCCGTGGGCTCCTGAGTTTGGGAGACAAATTAGGTTGGGACTGACAGAGAGCAGAGGCCCTGCCCCTTTCATGGTACAGGAAGTGTCATCGCCATGGGATTTACCTCTGCGCTCATCTTTGTTCAGTGCCCACCTGTGTGGGCTACCGTGCACAGGTCAAAAGTGAAGCTGCTGGCTGGCCCCTGTCCTCCAGATTCAGGGAAAGTGATTTTGTAGACAAGTTGCTCTCCTCCTCTGCAGTGGTCAGTTGCCTGAAATTCTCTCTAGAGAATTCTGAAGTGCCTTCTGGAGGGTCGCGGGCTAGAGCTCCAGAAGATCAGAGATGTTCACCATGGCACGCTGGTAACCCAGAGGGCATAGGTGAAACCAGTGTCCCTAAGCAAACATTGACATGTTCTCCATCTGGAGTTGTAAGTTCTTGAGTTTGTGACTCCATGAGGTTTTTGTTTTCTTCTGATTTTACCTGGAGTCTATCAGGGTGAGAGTGTGGCATTTTGCTGAGGATATGGGGTGGGAAGAGTAAGGTTTCATCCCTTAGCAGGAGCCTGCATAGTCATGGGCTCTGAATCTGTCTTCTTAGCTCTTCACTTTGCTAAGACTCAGAATCGTAAAAGTTTGTTCCAGCTCATCTTTCTGGCCCAGGCCTTTTGAGGCAGGGCTTTGGCTAACACTGTGAACTCACACTGCTCTGGTAGGTAGGAACCAGTTGGGGACCATGGGAAGGACTTTTTCATCTAAGCCAGGATGTATGAACAGTAACCTTGGCTTCCCTCCTGACATGCTGTGACCCTTTAGAATCAATTCCCTTCATTCTAGACCTCTCTCTCCTCTCCTTTTTTGGTGGCTCTTTGCCCAACTCCCAACAAGCAGAGAGGATGTATCTGTCATAAGACCTCCTGTGATCTTTGGGGGTGCTTTACGAAAACACCTGCAGGGTGTTGGCTCATCAGGCCTTGTGCCTCCTCACCCTGGAGGACCCCACCCCTTAAGTATAGAATCACCATTCATGCTTCTTCTCATCCTTGCTTTTCTACATCCTGCTAGCTAATTGGGACACGTTGTACGGACTGCTGGGATCCTATAGAAGGAGAGAGTCCTCCTCATTTGATGGGATACTGAGTCATCCTGGATTTCCTTATGAATCAGTGGGCAGAAGCATCCAGTCACATCACCTCTGTACCATAAAATAAGGCTACAGCATTTCTGTGTTACTGCAGCTCTTGGCTCTTCAGTAGAGGGTCAAGGTGGGAATGCAGAGGTGCCACCTTCTGACAGATACTAGATATTCATCCTATCCATGCATGGTGGCTTCTTTGTCTTCTTTCTTCCCAGTTCTCTCTTTCCACCCCCAAACTTCCCTGGGTCCCTGACTACACACTCAGATGTTAGTGTTCATGTCAGAACACATTCTCTTTCTCTATATCAAGACCCACCTTATTCTCTTGTATTGCGTTTTGAGCTTTTCCTGCCTTCTTTCCCACTGTATTCCAAGATCTTTGCTTCACTGATATGATCACCACACTCAAACACTTCTTCTATCCCTTGGGTTCTCATCCTACTACTTATTTCTTAGGTCCTAAAAGATGAGCTGTCTACAGTAACTTTCACAATTCTCTGCTGGTTTTGACTGGCTGCATTACCCTTCCAGCCCGTGTCATGGGTCAAGTCTTTCCAGCTCCTCATTCACCCCTCTAGGTCTTTCCCCCCAATCTCTTAATTCTGGGGAATCCTTTTTCTCTTGATACATGGTGTCATCCTAATTAATGCTACCTCTTCTCCGATCATCAGCAAAGTGTCTGTGCTTTTGGCAAAGACCATCCTCCAGACCTGGGAACTTGCTTCTATTTGGTTACTTCTGCACCATGTCATTTCAACAGTAGTTCTCCCTCGTTCTCCTGCACCACAATTTATACCTCTCGACTGGTTCTTTTCCATCAGCATCCAACATACGATCTCTCCTATTTCCAAACAACTCTCCTGGTATGATTTCTTCATATTTCTGTACCATTGTGGAACAAAATTCCTTCAAGCAGTTAATTACACTTTCTGTCACCAATAGTTTTTCCATTCTCTCTTGAATCCCGAATTTCCTGTCATGCCTTCACCTCCATCACTCACCTGAGTCTATTCTTTTCAAGGCCACGAATGATCTCTGTGTTGCTAAATGTAGTGACAAACTCAGTCCTCATTTTACTTGGCTGACTGGCAACTTTTCACGCAACGGAGCACTTCTTCTCTTGCCCTCCAGTATACTACATTATTCTAGTTTTCCTCTTAGTTGCTGGTTATTATTTCTCATCCTCTGCTTATTTGTTCACCCTATCACCGTCCAATTTCTTAATACTGGAATATATAGGAATCTGGTATTTAGATCTCTCCTTCAATTATACTTATACACTTATCATCTATCTGTCTGTCTATCATCTATCTGTATATTCCTGTCAGCTATTATCTGTCATCTCAGCCAGGACTCTCTCTGAACACTGTAAGACTTCTGCCTTGAGAATGGTATTGGAAGAAGTGGGGGAGACTATAGTAATCCTAGCAGCAGAGGTAATGAGAAATGGTCATGTTCTGAATTTATTTTCAAGACAAAGAAAACATGATTTTGATGGATTGGATGTGGATTGCTAGGGGAAAAAAAGTTGGGGATAGCACCAAGGATTTTGGTCTGACTAACTGGAAATATGGAGTTGCTGTTAACAGCTGAGGCAAATGTGTGATTGCAGCCTGTTTGGGCTGTGTGATTGGATGGTGATGGAGGATAGGGAATTAGCAGTTTTTTTTATAGTTTGTGATGACAATCAGACATTCAAATGCATATGTTGATTAGACATTTTTGTCACATGCCTATTCTTTGAGTTCATGAGCCTCACTTGCAAGACCTACATCTTGCTCATTGCGTTTGGTATAGTACCTTGCAAAGAATGAGTACTTACTGTATTTTTATTGTTAAATATAAATTGCTTCTCAAGGTCATTTTTGTGACTTCTATATATGAACTCAGGGTCCTCCATCAGCTGAGTACTTCCTTCTATGGTAGGAGCCTCCATTCCCTAGCATTCATCATACTGACATAATGATTTGTCTGCCTTCCTATCTGGGAATTTGGAGGCTAGCAGTATTTTGGAAACAGCTGTGTCAGCCCCATCCCAGGAACTGAGGATGTGAGGCATGGTTATAGTCATTCGCAAGATTGTTCATTTGTAAGAATGGATGAGACACTGATAGAAGCTTAGGCAATACAACTGAGAAACAAGGACACGTTGAGAGATATCAAGATCAGAACCCAGTGGCCGACCTGTGTTTGGGCTGAACAGAAACACTGATTTATATACTGTTCTATGATGCTGTCAAATAGTTTGGTGGGGTAGAGGGTTACTGTTCAGAAATTTTGAACTAATTTGCATTATCTTGGACAAATTCAATCACTGCTTTATCACACTATGAGCGTCAGACAGAAAGAGTTTATTCACTTATCTCCCCTGAAAGCACTTGGATCTTGGGTTGGCTTGCTGGATATAATTATTGTGAGTGTGTAGAAAATCAGCTTTTTCTCTTATCATGCCGTGGTCAGGACCACGTCTGCCATTGCCCCACTCCTGCTCCCTGCCTCTTGTCTGCCTGCCCATGGGAGTCAGGGAAAGCCCCTCTCCATGTCCTATAGTGATCTTCATTCTAAGAGTCATTCCATGAAGCTAATAAGCAGTGGAACTGGGATATAGGTAAGAGAGCTACAGCAATTTCCTGGACAAGTTCTCCAGAAAGATATAACCAGTCATCAAAAGGAAGCAGAAAGGAGCGACCCTATCATTTGCTTGTGACATCTTATTATGTTACCTATGATTCTGATAAACTTCCTCAAGGTTGGAGTACTGTGGTGTTTATGTAAAACTCTTTCCTCCAGAAGATAGGCATATCTAGAATAATCAATGAATTTTGCCTGTGGGACTCCTGGATGTTCATTCTTGTCATACTATCTATATATTGACATTGTTCCTCTGGTCTAAGGACACCATGGGAAGATTTGATAGAGTTGAAGTCTGACCTATAACTTAAACAAGGGCCTTTCTTCTCTGATCAAGTCCCTTTACCCACAGTCCAAGGTGGGCTGGGAGGAGGTGTGTGGACTACTGATCCATCTGAGTGTGGGCTACTTTCCTAGGTAGGAAGGACATTTTAGCCTCCCTCATGCTGTCGCTTAAAACACAAAGAAGTCAAAAGAAGAAAGATAGATATCAGATGACCTCACTCATAGGTGGTACATAAAACAAAGGAACAAATGAAATAAAACCAATCCTTGGTCACTTGGTACAGAATTGTGGTTACCAATAGGGAATGGGACCAGGAGAGGGGTGCAAATGGTGGTGGAGCCCACTGGATTATGGTGAATAAGAATACTTGGTGATTTGGTGGAGGACTGGGTGTATTGACATAAACATGAGGAATGGGAAACTATATACATATATATATATGAGTTTATTTTAATGTGTAAAATAAGATAGTACAATAAAATAATGAAAAAAATAACATCTCTGGACCAAACAAACAAATACATCACTATGGAGATGAGGAACAGACAATTCTTTGCTTAGAGAAAGAGAGTTTATTTTGGGGGGAGCTCTGCCCCACCTTCATATTAATGAAAATGACAATAGCAGTCCTCTTCAAGGATGCAAATGGTGGGAAGCCTACAAATTCCTTGAATGTGCTGGATCTTCTGGAGCAGACCAACATATCCCTCCGAGGTGAGAGATAGGGTTAGGGCGGGTAGCCTGGTTGGGTGGCACAAGCCAGTCGAGGATAGCGCCGAGGACAGTGGCGGGGGTAGCCCAGGCCTGGGGCAGAGTGGAGCTGCTGGGAGGAGGAGCGGTGCCGGAGCTTACTGTCTGGGGAACGGGGGCCCTCCGACGAAGCCGGACCCACCTGCTTCTCAGTGCGGGGAGAGTGAGCCTTGGGGTCCCCTCTTGGCTTCTCTGTTTTAGTTTGCCTCATGGGACTTTTGGCTGGAGCCAGGCTCTTTTCCACATTTCCTTTTCTGCTTTTGACCACTTTCTCAGCTATAGAGAGCATGGGTTCCTCGTGCCCTTTGGCTCGTGTCTTGGCGTGAATACAGTGCAGAAAGGATTTTATTTTACTTCTCAAACCAGATTCTGGAAGACTGGGCCTCTTGTGAGTATGGACTGGCATCATGTGCCCCTGTAAAACCCGACCTTGCAAAGTTTGGTGCTGCAGTGGCTTACCGTGAAAGAGTTGGCGCAGGACAGGCTGGCCCTGCGAAGCCTGGGGCACCACAGGGAGGCCATTGGGAGCAATCCTTGCTGGTTTGAGGGTGACATTGACCTGGGTTTGTCTGTCTTGCAGAACATTCTTCTCAGACTGTTTCCCCCCAGGGACACCTGGATGTAGCTCTGGGAGCTTGAGCTGAGGGCGATTCTGGGGACCACGTTGAAAGGAAGCATCAGGATGAAAACTATGGCCTCGTTGCCAGAGCGGGCAGGACGTCCTGTTCAGAGGCATCTCTGGTGGCCTCGGGGCTTCAGTGGGGTGGCTTTCTTCGCTTGTTGAAGAGAGTGCAAACCCTGCATCTCCTTCTCCATGGTCCCTTGCTGGTCTGGGCTTCCCTGGGTCCTCTCTCTTTTCTGCCAGTGTGGGGACTTGGACTGAGTCCTTGCTCTTGTCAGGACTTTGGGGCTCAGGGCTCCAGGGCTCCTCCCGGCTGGGGTTGTTCACACTGGCCTCCAGCTGCACACGAAGCACCTGCGCCTCTGTTATGTCCTCGCTGGGTTGTGAGATCTTGGCGGCCCAGGGGCCAGAGTCACGGGGCACCCCGCTAGAAGTGCGTTGCTTCTGGCCGGGTTGCACTGCCTTTAACTCACTGGTCAGCTTTTCTTTAAAATGGAGCCATTCTGGATCTGGGACGCGAGGAGAGTCTGGTGGGCTGGGGAGTTCCTGGAGCAATGCTTTCTCTTGGTTGTTTAGACTCCCAGGAGTCGCCCGTGTGATCATATTCTCTGGGATTATTAGAGTTTGTTTCCTGGACTCCCGTATCTTGGTGGGAATTCCCAATTGTATCTCTAGATTCTTCTTTCTCAGATGGAAATTGAGTTTGGTCAAGATCGCTTTCTTGAGTGAGATGAGGCTAAGAGGCTCCAACTGGCTTTCCAGAGGCACCGTCTCAATCATTCTCTCCTCCCGTTCTGTAGCCTGACAGTCATCTGCAGCGTCTGCACAAGTGTCATTGGCTTCTAGAAAGCATGGCCCTGGACTCAGACACTGCTCTTCAGATAAGGTCATTTTAGTCAGAGGTTCTGTTTGGATCTCTACAGGCCCGGGCACCATGTCTGTGATTTTAGCTTGGGTCGTGATTGCTGGGGCCGTGGCCTTGGAGAGAGCCACATAATACAGAGCAGGGAGCCCTGACAAGAAGGCCAGGTACTTGTGCCGCAAAGTCGTCTCCAGTTTCTCAATGGCTCCCTTGGGCAGGGCCCGGGGCACTTTAGGGTGTTCAGTGACAGGATCTGGTGAAGACTGTGGCTGCCCATCAAGGGCCGTTGGCATGCAGGGCATGAGTTTCTGTTGTAGGTCAGGGTCAGTAGCTGCCTGTATCTCCAGGGGCTTGCTTTCTGGGATGCAGGTGGGAGGAGCCACTTGTAAGTCCCCAGGAATAATGAGCTCCCAGGAGCTGTATACACAGAAAGGGACCTTGCCCTGGTGAATCTGCCCACATTTGGAATCAATATGGCTCTGCAGTGCTTCCTTGGCCTGAGCAAACAAGTGTGGCATGGGGCCTGGCATTGGGTCCACGATGGGTGAGAATGGGTCACCAGCCCCAGTGGCCTGTAGGGCTGTAGGTTGGGAGACACTCACATTGGCTAGTGCTGTGCTGCTCCAGGACCCAGTTTTCTGGTCAGTGTGGGACAGGAGCAATTGGATGGACCTCTGGATCTTCTGGGGCAGGCCCCAGCGATGATGGATCAGCTGCCTCTGGAGATGGAATTCCAGCAGCCGGCGGGCACGCTCCGGGAAGAAGAGGAGTTCCCTCGTCAGGACTGAGATGGGCTTCCCTGGGCAGGAACTTTTCATTCTCTCAGGGGACTTTGCTCTGTCACAGGGCTTATAATGTGCAGGGCTCAGTGTAGATGGAGATCTCTGGAACACTGCCGGCAAGCCCCACTGAAGCTGGAGCTGCCTCTGCAGCACATGCCACTCCAAGGCTTCACACTCAGCCAGAGTCAGAAATGGGACATTGATCTGAGCTCGCTGGTGGTCGGAGGGAGTGATCACATTTGGAGAAGATGGGGGAGAGGGTGGGGCTGACTGGGGTGGAGTTTTAGGCGGCAGAGGGAGGATGTAGTTCTCCTTGAATAGGAAAGGATCCTTTGAAGAGGCCTTGGACATGTTCTCATTCATAGAGAAGCCTTGAGAGCCCAAGAGGGCGTCAACTAGGGACTCACTGTGCAGAGAGGGGAGGCCACAGAAGAGCTGGCTGTATTTCTGCTGCCGATGGCTCAGTGAATCATTTGCCTGTCGCCCAGACAGTGGATAGAAGCTACTTAAGTCTTTAAAGGCAGGAGAAGGCAAGACTTGAGCCAGATGGTTTGGGATTTGCTGGTAGTGGTATCTTTGTTCTGGGTCCATAAGGGACCATTCAGTAACCCAGAAGGCCTGGGTGGGTTGGTCAGCCATACATGAACCCCATGTCTGGTAAGAAATGTTTCCAAATTTCTCAACAGAGAACTTAGGAGAATCATTCTTGGTTATTGAAACTGGTTGGTAAAACAATGGTGGGTTTGGCATAAATTGCCTCAGTGACTCTTCCACTCTTCTGGGAAGCCCCCATCTTTGGAAATGCATCCACTTTTTAACATGTACCTCGAGAAGCCTCACAACTTCAGGACTAA
>RJWH01011067.1:0-13786 GCA_004363575.1 Solenodon paradoxus | reverse complement strand
GGAGGACCTCATTCCTGATGGGCAACCAAAGAGACAGGTCTGGCTCACAACCCTAGTTCTGAGTTTTTGTTCTTCACATCTGGGTTTTCCACAGCTCTTTGTTTTGAGTTTGGCTACATGGATTTCTCTACTCCAATAAATTTTATCTAGAATTTCTCTGTGTTTAATAGGATTGGGACTTGTCGGTATCAGCTTACACTGCCATGTAACAAAAGACTCCTCTGAAAAATCATATTTCTATACCATCTCAACTAACCATAGTGTCTGAGCCCTGTTACTTTACTGAACACTTAAGACCCTGAGATATTACGATAAAGATAGAAAAGGACATTGCAACAGAGAAGACTAAATTCCTTAGGTGCAAAGATGAGAAAGCACATATTTGGGGGGAAAGATAATGAGATCTATATCCCCGGTGCTTCGCATATAAATCACATATATACCAAAGAAGACACCGAAAATTTCTAATAGGTTTAATTATATTAAATAGATAACTCTTTAGAATAATTAGGGAATTAATTTGGGATATCTGGACTATAGTAACAAAGATATGACAAAATGTGTGATGGCTTAAATAGAATGAACATTTGTCTCCTTTGTCAAAGTCTCAATGTATCTTCGTGGTGGATGAAGGGTCTCCTGGATGTGGAGGTTCATTCCACCATAAGATTCTACCACCCCTGACCATCTTCATGTAATAGACACAAGGGGAAAGAAAAGTGGAAGAAGCCCAGAACCAGAACATAGACTGATGGGCTGGCTATCAGTCAAGTCACATGTCCCCGCCTCACTGCAACAGGGGCTGGGATATGAAGTCTAGCTGAGTGACAGAGAAGAGAACAATGCAGGTTTGGGTGCAGCTTAGTCTCTGCCGCAAGAGGTATGGTCATGGAGCGTAAGACAGACCAGAGAGGATGAAATAAGAAGGGGGAATCACAATATTTCAGGTAGAAAGTGGTCACGGTCTAAGTTAAAGCACTGACACAGGAAGAAAAGTGGGGCTATATAATAATTGTTTTAAATGAAGAATCAACAAAATCAGATGTACGTGCACACCCTGATGGAGCAGCAGATAGGGCAGCGCCTCCATAGGAATGCAGGCCATATATCCCTGGGTTCAAGTCCTGGGTCTGGAGGAAACAATGTGAGCAACTAAATGGAAATAAAATAGGATGCTTCTTCCCGCTCTCTCTTCCTGCCTGTCTGCTTATTCATCTTCATTCCTGCTTGTACCTTTTCTTTAAAAACTCAGATGTACAGGTAAGGGATGGATGGGATGGGTATGCTTGTGAGCATCTGCATGTGGGGAATCCATGAAATACATCTGGATATAACGCAAGAAATAATGAGAGAAAAGTTATTGGCACATGAAGTATTTCAGAATAATCTCTGTAGCAGCTAAAAATAAACAAGGTATTCTTGTTAATCCACAAAAAGGTATGCAACCTAAGCTGCATGAGAAGAGTATTGATTTGTTTAGACATAGAAACAATAAAACAAACAGGAAAGAGTCAGGTTGTAGACCAAGACTGGAGATTTTACTAGTAATAGATGAAACCACTGTTGAGAAATGAGTCACTAAGAGAAATAATGACTCAAAGGAAGGGAAAACCAAAGAGAATAATATCATGATTATATACATTTGAGGGTTTAGAAGACAGAAAACTTGTCAGAGAAAGAGTAAAAACATACTCTATAAATGGGACACCTGGGGAGGAATTTCACTGGGCCCCATGACTAGGAACCACTCTGTTGACTTTCTTATTTACAGTCTTCTAATACCACTTCAGACACTGGATACCACCTAGACTCTGGATTCCACTAAAGTTGGGCTGTGGAACGTTTTTAAATTCTCCGTGTATAGTACACATTTGACAGGTTTCAGGTCTGTACAGGTTTCATCTTGTACAGCACATTCTTTATAGCTTTCGTCAAATGTGCCAAAATGCAGTCCTTTCCTTAGTATGTAATAAAAATAGCTGTGAAAACTTGGCTTCTCCATTAAGTTGAAAGGTCCCTGAGAGCAGAAATCTTCATATGTACTGGATGAATAAACTTCATTTTTACATATTTTTGAGACTATTCTCAAGTCCTTACATGAAATAAGAAATTGAATTATTTGCTGAATGAGTAAATCAAAGGTATTTGGGTGACAGTGCTGGAAGAGGAAGAACAGAAACATCTGATTGACGTCGCTCCCTTCTCAGACATAAGTGTCAAAGCTACCTGACAAATAACCAACAGATGAACATGGATCATTCTTCCAAATCTTGGCTGTATCTGGATTTACATATCCCGATATATACAGAAGTAATAACAACTGAAGTATAAAGAAGACATCACACCCAGTAGAGTCACTAATTCTGGATTCCTCTCGCTTTTCTTAATAAAGGAGCCATGAGGGAAGAAAACCAATCCTCCATCATGGATTTCATCCTTCTAGGAGTTACCAGTCAGAAGGAACAGAAAGACTTCTTTTTCATCCTCTTCCTGTTCATTTATCCCATCACAATGATAGGAAACCTGCTCATCATCTTGGCCATTTGCTCTGACATTCGCCTTCACAGTCCCATGTATTTTCTCCTTGCCAACCTCTCCTTTGTTGACATCTTCTTCTCCTCTGTCACCATCCCTAAGATGCTGGCTAACCACATCTTGCACAGCAAATCCATCTCCTTTGTGGGATGCCTAACACAAATGTTCTTCATGATTGGCCTGGCTAACACAGACAGTTACATCTTGGCTGCAATGGCATATGATCGTGCTGTGGCCATCACCCGTCCTCTTCATTACACAACGATTATGAGCCCACGATCTTGTGTCTTGCTAGTTATTGGGTCTTGGGTGGTTGGAAACACCAATGCCCTCCCCCACACTGTGCTCACAGCTCGTCTGTCTTTTTGTAGAAACCGGGAAGTGGCCAACTTCTATTGTGATATTGTCCCTTTGCTCAAGCTGTCCTGTTCTGACATCCACTTTAACGTGAAGATGATGTACTTGGGGGTTGCTGTCTTCTCTGTGCCATTAGTATGTATCATCATCTCCTATGTTCGGGTCTTTTCCACAGTCTTGCGGGTTCCATCCAGGAAAGGTGTGCGCAAAGCCTTCTCCACCTGTGGTTCCCATCTCACTGTTGTTTCACTGTATTATGGGACGATCATGGGCATGTATTTCCGTCCTCTGACTAGTTACAGCCTAAAGGATGCTGTGATAACTGTGATGTACTTGGCAGTGACCCCAATGTTAAATCCTTTCATCTATAGTCTGAGAAATCGAGACATGAAGGCTGCCCTCAGGAAACTCTTCACCAAGAGAATCTTCTCCTAAGCAATTTGAGGTCATACATTGGACTATCCAGTCAATCTTTAGGATGCACCTGGAAATACATCCTTTTGTCATTCCCCTACAAGAATATACCTTTTATCTTTACTAGAACTTCTATTCCCACAAAGCTTGTAACAATTTAAGAGATATGTTATTGAAATGTTCGCTTTGTGTATTTTCTACTTCCATTGACAGAGTGACACCACAAAATATTGAATTCATGTACCAACTACTATACTCTTATAATAAAGAATAAAGATGATATAGACTAAAGCTTAACTTATACATACATGTTAATAATAATACTTTCCCTAAAATAAGGTCAGAGGACCGTACTAGTTCATACTTTACAAGCAATAAATCACTGTCATTTTTTTACTATTATGTTTAAGCACAAATACAATGCTAGCAGATCCCTTAACATGGGAGTTTTCTTAACCTATCACTGTATGTTTCATGGTCTTGGTCTTGGTCATATATTCCAAAGAACATTCCAAAGTATTTTGGTGGAAAGTGTTATAAGGTAAGAAAATATTAGTCTCTGAAATGAAACCTGATAATGATTACTTATTATCATATTGGGTTTTATACCTCTATGTTATACCTGGCATGTCAGTTAGGATTCAGTCTGGAAACACCAATCACACTTGGTATGTTTAAACCAAGATTAAGTACAGACAGCTGTATGTTGAAAGAGAATAAAGGTGAAAAAAAACATATTTGCTGAGGTAACTCAGGACAGTAAGTGCATTAAAAAGTTACTTATTCCAGGACTAAGGGAACAAAGTGCAAAAGGCCATGTTACCAGAACACAGGAACTCAGAGAAAGGATGATCACATATCAGATATCTGAGGGGTGCTATTATTTAACTATGGTTCTCCAAAAGATTCCCTCAATTTTCATTTCTGGAGAATCTGAGTGTTATATAGCAGTTTTTTTTGTTGTGCTGCTGCTGCAGACACTCCTCTGGCTTCTATAAACTGTGCTACTGGATGAGAAATACCAAGCTCACCACAGACATACTTCCAGAATGGCCTTCCTTGACCCACTTTGTGTATCACAATGTCCTTAGTTATTAGAATCCATTACGTTAGAGAATTCCCTTTTTCTGAACGACCCACAGAGAAGGCTACAATTTGGTTGAGTCTTTGCAATATAATGTTAATGATAAAAATGTAAATCCCCAAAGAGTATATTCATTCTCTTTCATAAGGTCATAGATAACTAATTCAATTAAAATAAAATGCTCAGGAACACATAAATGTTATAAAAGTGCATTAAAAGAAAGTCAAGGCAAAAATGAGCATAGGATTTATAATTAAAGGAAATTTAACAGGGAAAGTTAAGAGAATATAAGTGGACTGGCATGTAGTTAGAAAAAAGGACATGACATAAGTTCTAATTTTCAGATTGGGTTGGAATCTATAGAAGTATATAATAATATTGGGATAGATAGATGAATTACAAGCTCTACATGATGCAGTGGTGACCATTTTCTTGAATTAAAAATAAGATAGAGAAGTAGAGAGGATAGGGTAGTGGTGATACCAGGAGTTTAATTAGGCAGCCCTTTTAGTAGTCTGGATAAGACACAGTGGAGATGTAGATTAAAGGATCTAGATGCAAAGATAATGTGAAAGTAGAAGAAAAGAGTATCCTAATTCTTGTGATAGCAACAAAGAAGATGTCTATAAACTTTTGAGGTTGAGCCACTAAATGAAAAAAGATTACTTTAATGAAAATTATAAACAAGTTAAGAAAAATTAGAGCAATTACAAAACTTATAAAATTAATTATAACTAATCTATTATAAAAAAGAAAATTTAGAGTAAGATAGCAGAGTTGCCAGCCCTTAACTCTCTTTCCTCCTTACAAACACATTGATTCAGCAACTACCGTTGGACAAATTCCCTTTGAAAACACCCATAACTAACTGAAAATTTCCCGTACCCGCCCCTAGCCCTGGTAACTATAAAACCAGATTCAGCAAAGATAGTAGGGAGATTCAGGACACCCTTTCACCAGAATCCCTACCCCCACTGCACTACAGTTATGAAGAAACTCTCTCACTCCCAGTTCTATCCAGGGGAATAAAGGAACTGGCTCATGCAACCAGAGCCCCAACTTTTCCAAAGGAGCTCCTCAGAAAACTGACTGCTTTCTTGACAATCTTGGTGCTCACACGGGACTGGTACAGTCCATGGAGGAATATAGTAGGCAGTTTGGGCTGAGAGATGCCAGAGATGTTCCTGCTGATCAACACAGTCTAGTGAATAGAAAATACAAGCTCTCAGCTTCCCCTTGATGAGGCAAAGAACTGACCCATTCTTACAGTGTCCTAATTTCTACGGGGTTACTAGAAGAACTAGATTTTGTCTTGCCAGTCCTGGAGATCTGATGTATATGACATGGTCAAAACTCTTTGGAGAGAACAGACAGTGGTTTGAACTGGTAGATGTATAGATCTCCCCCTCTAATGCCCCCCACCCTGACTCGGCAAATTAAAAAAAAACACCCTGCCTCTCTGACTTTCCTTGGAGAGGTAAATATTGGTCCATGAGTCCAACGGTCCAACTTTTCCAGGGTCACGCAAAGAATTGGCATCTGACTCCCAGGATTGGAGTTCTGATTAGTCTGGCTTCCGAAGGGATAAAAGACACAGAAGTTTGGACTGGAAGGTGCCATTATCCCCTTCTTGGTTCAACACAGAAAAGGGGATAAAAACCATCAAAGTCTGTTTCACTCTGAGGAGGGAAAGTGTTGGCAGAAGGCCTTGGAATGTTTTCTCCTTTCTGAGGTCAGGAGAGCTAACTGCTTTGTCTAATATGTCAACAAAGAAAGTCAAGGAAAATTAAGAATCAGGCAAAGATTTTCCAAACAAAGGAATAAGTTAAAACTCCAGAAACTGATCCTGTTAACAGAGTTACATGATTTACCTAAGAGAGAAAGAAAATAACTATCACAAAGGTACTCACTAGGACAAAAACAACACATTAATTTAAATGAAGAGAGAAACATTAATCCACTCAGCCATTTTTATTTGTGAGTTCAATCCATTAAGACTTATAGTGATTACTAACATGTAACTATTGCCATTTAGGTGTCTGGCTCTGGGGGTCCTAGGGAAGCAGTCATGGCAAAGAATACTCCTTACTCCCCCTGTGAAAGTCTCTCAGACCTCTAGCTGGGCAGTAACTACATAAAAGTCAACCAAATTGGAAAAGAAGAACAAAATGGATTTTGTTTGCATATGATATAATCTGATATATAAAAACTCCTCCCTCATTTTCTTCTTGTTCCACTGGAAGGCGATCCAGGAGGTCTGAAGGAGACTGGGACCCAGGCGAAAGGCCCTTGAGAGAGTGGCCCAGAGACTCCAAATCTGACCTCCTTCAGTGTTCAGAGGAGAGACCCTCAGGAATGTCTGGAACAGATCAGTTACACCACAGACAGCCATTAAGGTCACTCATCACAACAGGAAAATGGAATTCCCAAAACCTATTAATAAACAATAACCGCTCTGAAATTTATTCTGTAAATTAATAGCCAAAGAGAGTATATCCACTTCTCCTAGGACAACTGTCCTCAACAACATCATATATGCCAAGAAGCAGCTCAATGGAATCATTGCTACCCCAGGAACTGACAGAGAGGAACGCTTTCTATAAATCCTCCCCAGACACAAATGGGCCAGCACCTTGGTCTTTGACCTCCCAGTCTCCAATACTGTGAGAAGTGAATTTCTGTTTTTAAGTCACCCCAACTTTGGTATTCTGTTAAGTAACCCCAGTGGACTGACACAAAGCAGGACCTGCAGGCCCTGTACCCCTGTGTCTGCCTGTCTGTTATATATATATATATATATATATATATATATATATATATATATATATATATATATACATACACACACACACATCTATAATATACATATATGTGTACTGACATAAGTATAAAATTGTATCCTGCTTATTTTAAGTGTTTTAAAATTCCTAGGATTCAAAACAATGTTAGAACCAACAAATGAATTAGTAATGTTGCAGGAGACAAATATCAACTGCTTCTATACACTTACAAAGAACTATCAGGAAGAGAAACTAAGAAAACTATTCCACATACAATAGCATCAAAAATAAAACACAAGAATAAATTTAACTAGGAAGGTGAAAGAAATATACACTGAAAACTACAAAACATTGATGAAAGTAATTAAATAAGATGCAAATAAAGGGTAACAAATACCATATTCAGAGATTGGGAACTGTCCATCACTCTCAAAATAAACTACAGACTAAGTGAAGTCCCTATTAAAATTCCAATGACATTTTACAGAAATAAAATAACTCTGTAAAGTATATGAAAACACAAAGACCACAAATAGAACAATCTTGAAAAAGAATAAAGCTAAAGGCATCACACTTTTTGATTTTAAAGTGCATTACAAGGTTACAGAATTTTAGTAAGTATGATACTAGCATAAAGCCAGATATACAGAGAGGAATGCAAGGGAATAGATATCCCCAAAATAGATCCCTACATATATACGGCTGACTGATTTTTCACAGAGCTGCCAAGAATAGACAAAGGGAAATGATGCTGTCTTCAGATGGTGTTGGAAAATCTAAATACCCACGTGCAAGAGAATGAATTGGACCTTCATCTTACACCATACACAAAAAACATCCCAATGTGGATTAAAGATTAAATGTAAGGCATGAAGCTAAACTCCTAGAAGAAAAATACAAAGAAAAAGCTTTATAACATTGACTTCACAACATGATTTCAAAAGCATAGGCGACAAAACCAAAAAAGACCAGTGGGACTGCATCAGAAAACAAAGCTTTTGTATAGCAAAGACAACAATATGTGAAAAGGGAACCTACTGAATGGGAAAAAATATTTTCAAACTGTAGTATATCTGGCCAAGAGCTAATTTCAAAACACTAAGGAACTCCTACAACGCAATAGCAAAAAGCTAAAAACTCAATTAATAATGAGTTGAGGAATTGAATAGACATTTCTCCAGAGAAGACACACAAATGATCAACAGGTATATGCAAAATGCTCAAAATCACTAATCGTCAGAGAATGAATATTAAAACCACAGTGAGATATGATCTCAAACCTGTGAGGAGGCAGAGAATCACAAACTGCTGCGGACGTGGTGGAGACCCTGAACTTCTGTGAATTGGTGCTGGGAAGGTAAAATAGTGAAGTTCCTATGAAAAACAGTAAAAAGGTTCATAAAAAATTAACAATATAACTAGCAGTTAATTCATCAAACCCACTTATGGGTATTTCACCAAAAGAAGTGGAATCAGAATCTCGAAGAGATAATTGCATTCCTACTGTCACTGCAGCAAGGAGATATCAAAGCAATTCAGTCATAAAAAATATAAAAATAGTGTCCAAAGTTTCAATATAATTATCCTATTCTATTGTCAGTTAAATATAAAATTGCCCCTGAAAAGAAATTTTGTAGATACTCAAATATCAGAGACTATTTTTTCAGCCTATAAAATGTAACCTTTAATCTCTGAAGGGTCTTTCTTACATCTTAAGTGACATGATCTGCCTCGTTTATCACTCAGTAGTCTGCTTGAATAATTATTTCAAATTTTCCCCTTTGATTTATGTAACTACAAGAACTTTTTGAAAGTTTTCTGAACCTTGGAATTTAGACTTACTTTTCCACACAAAGATAAAATAGATACCTGATTCCACTAAACTTCTTTTAAAATAAAAATGAGTCTATACCTATTTTTAAACATCAGGTAGATCTCAGTTTATTTGATCCAGTGACTTCCATTATAAAAATTTTAATAGTAGATATCTAGTAGAATTAATACACTCAAAACTTTTTTTCTATATTTATAAAGTCCAAAACAAAACAACTTTAAGTCCTCCTCACCTATCACAAGAATTAGAATATATTTCACTCCCTGCATTCCAATTTGGTCAGTTAATGGTCTAAGTTACATTATTTAGGAATTTAGAATAAAGAATAGTCACAACACTGAAATTTGCAATAATACTGCACACTCTGGAGAGTGGTGCTTAGATCTGCCTCCTCTGACTGAGCGCAGCCCACATAAATCCCAGGCACTGCGTTCATGTGCTGGGATTGGGGAAAGCCAAGTTCAACAAGAAAATAAAAATGAAAGTGAGGCTTTATTTTAAAAAATTAACAAGAATACACCATTTTAAATAAATATTTTAAGTTATTTTACGTAAGTCTATAACAGAATTTATGACACAAATAACCTGAACGGTGAAATTTTCCTCCTAAAACTTTGATACTTGATCAATGTTTTCTGATATTGGTGTCTTGTTAAGATAAGTCAGAAGCTAATTTGAACATCTCTCCTATATGTAATAAATAATTGCCTCATTAAATTTTATTAATAAAAATGTTAATCCTATGATAAAGTACCAAAATATCATTAAGATACATGTAAAGATATTTTTGCATATTTTACTGAGAATAGAAGACTTCGATTTTATTCTGTTATAACTAAATAACTAGATAAGCTTTGACAGTTGAGTTGCTCTGAGTTGTTTTTATTTATAATGTAAGTGCCTGACTTACGTTTGTCTGAGCATCCATTTCAAAAAGGCATGCACTTCCAATAGCGAGATAACTAGATAAGCTTTGACAGTTGAGTTGCTTTGAGTTGTTTTTATTTATAATGTTAAGTGCCTGACTTAACGTTTGTCTGAGCATCCATTTCAAAAAGGCATGCACCTCCAAAGGGCTATCTCGAACAAACAAACACCTTGTTGGTCACATGCCCCCAACCAGGCTCCGTTGTTTTAGAGCTCAGGTTGATTTTGATAGCTGACCACTTGTACTTTTGTTTCGTCTTCTCGAGCTTTAAATTCCTACCCTGATGGCTTTTAAATTTCATTCTGAATAAACATTGCAAGAGAACATTGTAAAGGATTAAGGTGAGAAATAGCCTAACACAATTAAGTTTCGCCTTTCTTGTCATTCACAAGATTTTCTCTTTAGGGTGTGAGAAGGTCAAAGATTAATTTCATAAACTGAAGGAGGCTGTAGTCACTACACATGGAAATATTTCCAATTTTGAGGTTAAGCACAATTTTCTTTGTATGTCTCCCCTATGCTACTACACAGTTCCTTGCTCCAGTGAGAACCCAGTTGAACACACACATACATACAAACACACATGCAAACACGCAATGGTAATAACAGATTTGGAAGAGCAAAGAGCAAAGAGCAAAATGTGATTACTAGGATTAATTATTGAATGTTATCATGAGAGGTCAGCTTTATGAGTCTGGGAGCTCTTGTCCTGGGTACTGGAGCATGATCTGAACATCGGGCAGGTAACAATAGAGCAAATAGGATGGAACACAAGAAACCAAGCTGGAGGAAAATGCAATTCAATAACTGTATTGCTATTCCATCAAAGTTTCAGTATCTATCATGTGCAGAACTTGAAAAAAATGTGGAGAACTCTCCAACAATTAAATGACTGGCAGTAAAAGAGGCAGTTAACTGGTAGTAATGGCAGTTGTACACAGGTAATAAAATAACAGTTTAAAATTTTAAGTGAGAAAACTATGTGCCAGGTTCAAGTTTAAACACTTTTCAGATATTAATTCACTTATCCTCATAACACCTGTATGAGGATGTTGTTACAGCTGTCGCTATCCCAAATACAGATATGAGAAAGCGTATAAACAAATGTCCAAAGTCAGTTAAGGCAATTAGAGGTATAGTCTGGACTGAATCAGTCAGAGCTCACACTCTTGAACATGGTCCTCAATAAGATATACAGTGACCTTAACAAGGGCTATTATTAAAGATACAAAAATCTGAAGAACTTTCAGTAGCACCTACGTCCTTTCCATCTCTGAGAATCTAAAAATGTGAGAGACATACTATGGAAATACTGGGGAAAAAGAAAGTTTACATCCCAGCATAACCCTCTTGAGACAAGTCACTGACAAAAGATTAATGTCATTCTCTTTTACAAATGTAACACCAGAAAGACTTTAGCACAGCCTGGAATAAAGAATAGAAACAGTCATATCCCAAAGAGTGGTTCCAGTTTGTGCTGAACTGCAGAGGAGAGAGAGTTCCACGTTCCAACAAAGACTAGAATACGTCAGCCCAGAACTTGGACTCTGGAAACCCACTAATTTGGAAACCCTCTTGCCCATCCTTCCAGAAAAGAGCTCTGGCAACTCCTGAGAGCCACAGTGTCCCCTCTGGGCATAGCTGTAGGCAGGTAATGAGTCTCAACAATTTACTCTGACAACGAACCAGAAGAAGACCAGAGGGAGTCATACTTCAGGAGACTTTATAACCTGGTGAGTAATTCACACTTTTCTCTCTCCTATGACCCATCACACTTCTTCAAGGAGGAAACTAGAATTCTTACTTCAGGCTCCATCCAGGACCACACTTTCAACCCTAGTGCTACGGGGTTGTAAACCCAACCCCACCCCGCCTACAATCCATCTCAATTGTCTCCTCTGCTCAGGCACAGAGGGCCCAGTCTCCAGCTTGCTGACCCCCACCATGAATGCTAACAGCTACTAGACAGGCTGACTGTAAATTTCCCATTTTCGGAAGGACTAAGGCCCTTTTCAAGTGCGTGAGCTGACTTGCCAGGTATAAACAGCAGATATCAGAGAAAGACTCATGACAGTGACATCCATCTGACAGACAGCAGAACACTACATGCATTATCTCCTTGGACCCTCACAAAGCACCGAGAGGTAAGTGGAACCACTATGTTGTCTTATCAGAGGGGAAAATAGTGAATTGAAATGCCGAATGTCACGAGAGAGAGGTAACGACAAAACCAGGACTGAAACCTTAGCTGAATCCTGAAAGCAAGCAGTCAGGATGGCTCAGGGAAGGCAGAGAAGGGGGGGATGGATTTCTCATAGTTGTTATACTTGGGACCTTATCCATTTAAAGAGCATAAGGAAGGATGAGTAGGTTCTCTCAGTTCTGAGCTCTCCACCTCCCGAATCGTGAGCCTGTGTGTCCACACGGTCTTGCGCTAGCCTACTGTCTTAGAGAGGAGTCACATCCTACCTTGTACTCCCTCATCAACACAGAGACTAACAATCCTCATCAGAAAGTATTCATTCAGTGTCAGAGCACTGGTGAGTCACAGCACTCAGAAGACATCTCTATCTTTGGCTTTGTCTGATGTCAACAGGAAGCAACTGGAACTCTTCCGTCCCTACAAAACTGTCCTCAGCACTGTCACAGAGCAAAACACTTTCCACAAAAACAGATTTTAGCAGCTCGGCATTGCCTGGAATTCTGACTTAGGTCTAGTGAACTCAAGGCTCTCACTCCTACTGGAGTCTTGCTGCTGAGCATCGCCTGTTCCTCTGAGAACATAGGAGTCTGATTTTAAAGGAAAGGTACAGGCAGAAATGAAGGTGAGCAGAAGCAGAAAGGCAGAGAGAGGAGGGAGAAGCACTTGACTTTACCTAGTTGGTCATCATGTCTGCGGCCCCCAGCCCAGGAATCTGAACCAAGGTCCTTAGGATGTACGTGGATGTACTCTCTGAGCCCAAGGCAGATGATCAATCCTCTGCACCCCTGGTCACACCGACACGATTCTTTTACCTTTCCAAGGTTTCAGCAGAAACTATTTCTCCCCATGACCTGACACCTTTGACACTTAATACTTTGGATCCTGAAGCCCACGTTCTCAGAACTCTCCTCTGGTCTCCTCTGTCTTTAGGTTCCACTGATGACAACTATCTCTGGCGTGCTTGCACCAGATTGTCATTCATAAAGCTGCTTTCTAGAAATCTGGTGGTGGTTGCGGTGTGAAAATATTACAGACTGTGACATGATGTCAACATCCTAAAATGAACATAGCAATGCAAACTAAAGAAATAATAAAACTACCGTTAAAAAAGAAAGTGGTATATATTCACAATGAAATACTTCAAAAATAGTATTAAAATGGTTATAAGAATGATGATATCCTGCCATTTGCCAACAACATGGATGAATTTAGAGGGAATTTATGCCTAAGGTTTCCTCATATGTGGTACAGAGATAAAGCAAACCAAACAAAAATAAACTTTTGGTCTATAAGACCGAATTAGTGATTACCAGAAGAGAAGGGGAATGAAAAAATCAGGTAAAAGAAATCAATTTAAAGGTGAAGGACAGAACTGGATTGTGTGTGATAAATTTCATGTAATATGCACAGATGTTATTTACAATCATGCACACTTTAAACCTACAAAATCTTATTAGGTAATGCTACCTCAATAAAATTAAAAAACAAATAAGTAAGGGAGACATAAAAAAGATGTTGCCTTATTCATGAGTCATTTTATATTTCCAAATATTTTTATATTAAGCAAAAGGCTATAACTCTATTACGAGAAAGGGGAGTGAAATCCACATGTTCTACATAAATTTTAGTATGCAATGAATAAAGTGAAATA
>RJWH01011066.1:0-13784 GCA_004363575.1 Solenodon paradoxus | reverse complement strand
AAGGAAAGAGTCCTGAAGGTAGAAAGAATAGCAATTTGTCCCTGTTATCTATTTCACAGTTGAGAAAAATCCACATTCAGGAAAGGTCTGACAATAACATGTCCACAGGACACTGTATGCATCCTGTGAGGGGCTATATTTCAAAGAGAAATGAAGATGCTGAAACTTCTAAATCAATTTCTAAAATACTTATAAGGGGTATATTATGTATCAGGCACTGTTCTCAGTACTTTACCTATTTTAACTCATTAATTCTCACAACACTATTTGGTAGATAATATTATTACTCTGACGTTAAGTAACTCACCCAAGGTCACATACCTAGTAAGTGGAAGAGGTATGATTCAAACTCAACCTGGCTCCAGCGTCCATGCTCTTAACCACTAGTACAACTCAGGATAACAACTTAAAGGTATAACTAATAAAGAAAAAAGTTAGGGTATGCTAGCATTACAGGCAGTGTAACATGGTATTTACTGCTATTCACTTTAGATCTAGTTACTTACTCCTTCTGAGCCTCAGTTTCCTCATCTCTAAAATGAGAATGAAGCTAAGGGGAGCAATACTTCACGAGGAAGTTGGGAAGACAATAATGATACCACATGTCAAAGTCATAGTGATATGGTAAATATGGAGCAATTTTAAAAATGTGCAATACTATGAAATACTATGAACATTCATTTAGTAAAAGAAACTCACTGTGTTTAAGTTTCATCATGATAACCAGTTTGAAAGCAGGTAAATTCAATCTGCAGGGCTTCTTCCAGTTGGGAGGGAGAACCAATGTGAAGACAGAGGAGCCAAAAGCCCCCTAAAGGCAAAATAAAATGTTAAAGAACATGATGAGGAAGTCTTAACAATTAGAGGAGCTGGGGTAAGGGGCTACAATGCAACTGGGGCCTGGTATGGCTGAATCTATACAAAGAAGACAATGTCACACTACCCAAAGGGAGGCTAGATCGAAACCTCTCTTCCAGGGTGGAGTCAGTGCCTCAACGTATCTAATGGGGTCTTTGGTCCTCAGTCTCCCATCCTGAGGTGTTATATATCCTACTTAACAGACTAGCACTAAACCCCTCTATGCTGAGGGGAGGGTGGTATGCAAGGATAATCTGTTTCTTCACAGGGTGTTAATAGTACCTTTGTCCCCTCCTTTCCTGTCTCTCTGAAAGGGGTAAGGGAGACAGATCCCAGGAGACTAGCCTGGGGAAAAGGGACCTCAGAACAGGGTGTTTTACCTGTATGTCTATGTGGACTGAAGTCAGTGCAATGGTGATGGAGAAGAAAAATCTGTACCAATATGTGTGGTTGGAATTTGTTCCTTCATAATGGGGGAGGGGGTAGTCTATCACTTTTACTCTGGGGTGCAGAGGAACTGGGGAAATCAGTATAGTGTTTGTGTGCATTTCTAATGCATAGGAGAGAAGCAGGAATCTAGACATTGTAAGTCATGCAGTGGTCCCAGGTATTTTTACCTTGGAGAGGGCTGCTGGGTGGGACTGATAGCCTGTCTGCGCTATTAGTGCCACACTAACATTTTTACCCTGGAGAGGGCTGCTGGGTGGGACTGATAGCCTGTCTGCGCTATTAGTGCCACACTAACAAATGGGAGAGACTTATGCAGCTTGTGTATTTGAGGGCTAGGGTAGGGAAGACCTGTTCACCTTTTAAATCATTTGAAGTAAGCAATAAGCTAACATTGAAGGGAATTGTAGTTCTGGTTCTCTGACTGGTGGGTAGGGGCATCCGAGCCATAATTCACTAAATCAGCCCTAACTTCCCAGGGGCTGGGGTGTTTTTTCCCTTAAGTGGAAAGAGATCTGAACTCCCCTACCTTTGGTAAGAAGCTGACTCCATGTGCATATACAGTACAGTAATCAGTAGTGTGGCAAGACGCAAGGAGAAGGAGCTGCAACTCTCCACTCCCTTTGCTACATTTTAGTGACTCTAAACCTTGAGGGCAAATGTTATCTGTGTCTACCTCAAAAGGATGATAAATCTGAGCCCCTGTATCCCCGGGGCCCTAGAGAAGCAGCTCTAAAAGTCTCTCTGTGGGTTAAGGGTTGTTCCTCTTTGCTGCGGGGCATTTGGGGGTTCTGGCCTTTATAAATTAGGTAAACTCTACGGGGGAAGAGGTCCGGTCTGATTTTTTACAATGTGGTCTAACTCCAGCCTGGGGTTGGGGTGGCGGTGGTCAGCAAGGTTCTCTGCAGGCTGAGGCTGGTGCCTTCAACCATTTCGGGGAGTGGCGCCCTTACAGTCTCTGCAGCAGCGGGGGAGGGGCAATTAGTTACAAGGGGCCAAAACAGGGAGAGTTCTCTAGATCTTGATCGAAGGTAAGGAGGGACCACTCACGCTCGGGGAGAGGGCTATGTCTCTATACAGGTGGGACCAATATCAACACACGCTCCTTTGGTGGGTTGATGCCAGTCTACATGGCGGGGATGCAGGATGGAGCCTCACTATCCTGAAGGAGGGTGATCAAAGATTCTCCACACGGGAGGTCTGTGACTCTCTATACAGGTCCCGGAGTACCTATCCAGATGGGGTGGGGCCGTGCTTCTCTACATTGCTAGAGCGCATGATGTGGGTTCCCGCCCACGTGCGGAGTAATCCCAGCCCCTCATTCTGGACCCTTCTATGCTGGAAGGAAGCTGGCTCTTTACCTCGCTATTCCAGGGTGGAGTGCGTCTCTGATTTCACCTAAATAGGAGATCCTCACAGTGCAGCCCGCCGCCAGAGCGCTCACCAAGAGAAGAGAGTCGTCTCTGATCTCCACTTCCGGCAGGAAAGGATAGCACAAGGGCAGTCAGCCCAGACACTTCCTCTCACTGCTAGGCACGGGTTTCCGGATCTCACCCTTGCAGCTTGCTGCTCCGCCCACTGTAAATCCCAAGAGATTGGCTTAGATTTTGATTGACGGGTTGCGCCCTCCAGTCTCTTCTGGGCGGCCGTTGCTAGCTCCGCCTCCCGGTTGCTGTTAAGGTAAGGAAATAGCCGACTGGAGGAGGGTGATAGGGAATGGTGAAGGGAGCCCTGTATCTAATTGGTGTGACCATATAACCCACCCGTTAGCTAAGATCGTGCCAGTAAACCTCTGCATGATCCTAAATATGCATGTTCTCGAAACTTAGTGAACAGGCATTCATCATGACCGCATCACACAGGGTGTGTATGGGCCCCTTTGTCTACATGGAAGATGGCGACCCGCAGGATGTAAGAAAATGGCCGCCTGCTACCGTGTGTTGCCGATTACGCCCTATCTGAATTAATTTAGCTGTTCCCAACACCTTTCCGCGTTGCAGGGCCTGTGGCAAACCCTGAGGCAGCCATTCCCCGCTCAATCTGCAGTAGCTCAGATCCAAGGCCACGCCCAGGAGTAAAAACAAAAACAAAGTCTCTCACGCGGTGCCCGTTTCCTCTTCTCACGTCCTCCGGCGCTGGAGCCTTGTCTGTTGAAGGGAATTAACATATCTCTGAAGTGGGGGCGAATAAGAGTTTGCTTAGAAACAGACGAGCTCAGTGAGTTGGATGGCGAATAAGATCTCCTCTTAAAATAAATAATGTTAAGTCTGAAAATGTCTTCCTGATAATTTAAATTCCAGTCCATCTTCCTCAAACCTGAAATTTGAGGTAAAGCTGAACCCCTCTACGTGACCAGCATATGTTCCTCCACTTCAAGCACATGCAGACAGAAAATGACTCCTTCAGCCAACTCCTACCCCTTACATAGGACTATATCCATGGAGATTTCTAACCTCTCAACTTAGATAATATTCCTCTGGACCCCAAACCAGCCATGATCACCTTCACCTTTCCCCCTATATTAAAAAATTCTTACTATGAACTCACAGCTGAGTGAGAAATTCAAATCACCTTGTCAACTTATCACTTAATACTGTAATCATTTATGTGGCTGTATCTCCACTAGAGAATAAACACCTTGAGACTAAGTCATGTATCTTCAGTTTCTCAATAAGACTCAACGACAAAACTGGTACAAGGTAGGCTTCAGCAAGTATTTGTTAAATGAGTAAGTTTATAGACCTGTACTACAAATCAGTGGGAAATGGACATTTTAGTAGATAGCACTGGAAAGTTTGGCTCATAAGAAAAATAAAAACTGGATCCATATAAAAGGGTGGAGAATATCTTTGTGACCTACAAATGGGAAAGGATTTTTTTTAAGACCCCAAGTGCACAAGCTATAAGGAAAAAATTGTAATAGAATATTTGATAGGAGTGAATATTGATGTAACTACTTAGGGAAGCATTTAGGAAATAATTTAGAATGGTTGAAGATGGCCCTTGGACCCAGCAATATTACTCCTATAGCTAGTAGCTGCATGCATAGATGGTAGATCGATAGATGATAGAGCACCCCTAGACTGTAAGTACTAGAGAAAATCTTGGGCATATGGGCAAGATGGTAAGTATAAGAATACAACAGAAGAATGAATAGTGGTACAGTCATACAACAGAATACTATATAAAAGGAAAATAAAACGGAACAGACTTGCTTAAATCAACCCAGATAAATTTTGAAAAAATTATGCTGAGATAAAATACAAGTTGTAGATGGCACACTCTGGTGGAATAGCATTTTGATCAGCCGCTTTTGGCGAGTGCAATCCACATAAATTCCAGGGACCCACGTTGGTGTCCTGGGACAAGGAGTGAAAAAACCCTGCCTGCCTCTGCTTGCCTTCAATTCCTGCCTGCACCTTTCCTTTAAAAATAATACAAGTTGTAGAAGGATTCGTCAGGTATATTATTTATTTAGGTTTTTTAAATCTATAAAACAAATGCACTATGTTGTAGATAGATTGTATAGATGAAATAACCAATGTTTTTAAGACAGGGGAATTAAATATTAAAGGCAGATAAGTCATTACCTCTGGGGAAGAAAACAAAGGAATAGAATGAGACGGATACACAGGGGACTTCAACTGTTTGTCTAATATATTATCTGGGTAGCAGGTACATGAATGTTTGTTATGTTATTCATTATATATATATTTATATGCCTGAAAAAGTTCATAATTTTTAAGAAATAATATGAGGAACTACAATAATATTAGTGATGATTAAATTTCAGTCAGTGGTTCTCAAACTTTGGTCAGCATTGGAATCATTGAGAGGGCTTGTTAAAAGCACCTAATGCTGAGCCCCACACCCAGAGTTGTGTTTCAGTAAGTCTGGTGTAAGGCCCTGGAATTTGCAACTCAAACAATTTCCCAGGTGACCATGATGAAGAAAAAGCTGCTGTTACTATTCCAGGTACCACATTTTGAGATCGACTGACAGAAAACATGAGATCATCATTAAATTTAGTTTTCCTCCATTGTACTTTACGGTGTTTTCTATGTATTCAGTAAGTATTTATTACTTTGGAAAGAGGTTTTTTATTGTTTTTAAATTTACTTTCATCTCTACTTTCTACTCTTGATTTTCCCCCTGTAGGCAATCATCCTAAAATATATTATGCAATTATTCTCTTTATATATGCTGTTGCAAAATGTGCATTGTTTAGGTGCATACATTTCATCCATATATTTTATTTTTCAGTGTTTCAAAATTCAGAAACATTGAAAAAATTTGCAAGGAAAGCTCATATACCCTTTATATTTTGCCAAATTTGCTCTACTTTATATATGTGTGTGTGTGTGTGTGTGTGTGTGTGTGTGTGTGTGTGTGTGTGTGTGTGTGTGTACACGTTCTATTTTGATGAACCATTTGAAATTTTCAGGCAACATTTCACCTCTACTTCAGCAAGCATCTACTGAAAGGACATTCTCCTACATAACCACAAAACCATTATCACACCTAAGAGAATTTAACAATGATTCAATAATACTATCAAATATGCTCTGTATTCAAATTTCCCAAATGTATCCGACTGTTTATAGATCTGCTCTTATTTTTTTATCCTAGGATCGAATCAATGTTTATGCATCACATTTGGTTGTTGTATTGCTGTAACCTCTTTAATCTACAACAGTATCCCTATTTTTCATGTACTTTAAATTATGCTGGTATTTTTAAAGAGTACAGACCAATTTCTTATAAAATATCCCACAATCCGGATTCATCTGCTCTTTTCACATGATTATATTCAGGTGAAATATTTTCAGTAATAATTGTACATAGAGAAGATTGTTTGCGTCATACTATTTCAACCTTAGGAGGTATGTAATTAGGTTGTTCCACTATGGAAAATGCTTTTATATTAATTTTACTGAGAGAATATTACATTATAATGACGTATAGATTTAAGGTTCTCATCATTGTAAATCAGCATCTGTATATCCTACATTAAGTTCGCCAATAATAGTTCAATTATATACTTCACCATATAATTGGCCCCCTTTACCCTACTTGTCCCCACATCCCTCTTCCCTTCTGGTAACCACTGACTGAGCAGATATAGACTCAAAATCTATTCTTGCTCAGTTTGGTTTGTTTGTTTGCTTGGTTTCTCTACCACATATGAGAGAAACCATCTAATATTTATCTTCCTGCTTCTGACTTATTTCACTAAGCGTAATTCCTTCTAGGTCCATCCATGTTGCTTCAAATGGCAGAATTTCACCTTATTTTTACAGCTTAGTAGTTTTTCATTTTGTGTGTATATAGACATACATACACAAGCACACACGCATATAGCATTTTCTGTCAATGGGCATTTAGGTTATACCCAGCTCTTGGCTATTGTAAATAATGTTGCAATAAACATGGGGTACATATGGCTTTTCAAATTAGTGGTTTGTTTTTTTTGGTTAAACAGCTAGAAGTGGAATAAAGGAATCATGGAATTTCTGTTTTCAATTTTTTGAGGTATCTTAATACAACCATTTCCATAATGGTTGCACCAATTTGTACTCCCACCAACAATGACTAAGTGTTCCCTTTTCCCCATATCCTCACCAACATTTGCTGTTTTCCAGCCTTTTGGATAATAGACATTCTCACAGATTTGAGATGATATCTTGTTATTTGGTTCATAACCTATTTTAAATTGACATCAAGTAAATTTTTTGAGGAAAGAAGGCAGATAGGTAACAGGCAGGAAGCAAGAGAGAGGAAGAAGAAAAATTGTATTTATTTAGTTGTTCATTTTTTAGTTGTTACCCCCGCAGACCAGAACTGTGAACCTGGGTCTTTGGGCTATATATGGACTGCACCATGGGCACAGGCTTAATACCTGAGACACTAAGGCATACCCATCAAGTTAAATATTGAGTTTATTCTAATAGTCCGCACTTTTACTCTCCTCACCTCACATTTTCTATTTTTGGTGTCTTGCTGCTTCTATATGGAATTTCTCTTCATTTGATAGAAATATCTTTAGAATTTCTTGCAAACTTGGTTTAGTGATGAATTCCTTTAACTTTTTAAAAATTATTTTTTAATTTTAATTAAATGAACTCTGGAGCAGTTTTAGATTTACAAAAGAAATAAGCAGAAAGTGCAGAGTTCCCATACACCCTCAGTACCCCCAACCACACAGTTCCCTTTCCTATTAACATCTTGCATTAGTGTGATATGTTTGTTACAACCGATGAGTCAATATGGGTACAATATTATTAAATAAAGTTCATACTTTGTTTCTTGTCATACAATTTTATGTTATTTTTTCCAATAGATGTTTCTCTTCTAATAACCATTTTCGTTTGTGATTTTCTTATATTTAATTATCAATATGAAGTTTGAAATTTGTTGATAAGTAAAATGAGTTGTTTTGGTCTAGAAAAGCAAAACTCACAATCATGTTGAACTTAAACTTAATAAAGGAGGTTAAAGACCTATACAATGAAAACTATAAGACATAGTTAAAAAGAAATAGAAGACAAAAGGAGATGAAAAGATATTCCACATTCATGGTTGGGAAGAATTAATATTGTTAAAATGGCCATTTTGCCTAAAGCAATTATAGAGTTAATGTGATCCCTATCAAAATTTCTTTGGCATTTTTCAAGAAGTAGAAAAACCAATTTTAAATTTGTATGGAGTCACAAAATACTCCAATTATCCAAAGCAATTATGAGATAAAAGACCAAAAGTGGAGGTATCACACTCTCAGATTTCAAACTATACTACAAATCAATGATAATCAAAACAGTATGGTACTAAATAAAAAGAGACACACAGATCAATGAAATAGAATTGAGTCCCCAGAAATGAACTCATATTGATAGATAGATAGATATGTAAGTTAATTTTTACGAAGTTTGTCAGTTAATTTATTACAAAGGAGCCAAGAGCATACATGGAGAAAGGAAAGTCTTTTCAACAAAGTGTTGGAAAAACTGCACAGGCACATGCAAAAGAATAAAGCACTGTCCAGCACCATATACAAAAATTAATTCAAAATGAATTAGAGACCTAGATGTAAGAGTGAAAACCATAAAATACATAGAAGAAAACATAGGCAATATTTTCAGTGACATGAGCCTTGGAGATTTCTTTAGTGGCTTTACTCCAGAGTCAAGGGAAACAAAACCCAAAATAACCAGGTTTATCTATGCATTTTATAGGACGGCTTTTATTACTTTTGGTAAAGCTGGATTTGTATTGATTCATTCCTTTAACTTTTGCTCATCTGTAAAGCTCTTTATCATTCCTTCAATTCTAAGTGACAGTCTAGCAAGGTAGAGTATCATTAGTTGGAAATCCCTTTCTTTCAGCGCTTTGAATGCATCATACCATTTTCTTCTGGCCTGTAAAGTTTCAGCTGAGAAATCTGACAGTATTATGGGGCCTCTGTATGTGACTTATTTTTCTCTAGCTGCTTTTGAGATTCTTTATCATGTATTTTTGGCATTTAATGATGATGTGTCTGGTATAGTTCTGTTTTGGTTTCTTTTGTTTGGAATTCTTGGAACTCCCTGGGTCTGGAAGTCTGCTTTCTTCCTCAGGTTAAGGAAATTTTCAGCTATTATTTCTTCAAATACAGTTTCTGCCCGCTTTTATCGCTTTTCTTCTGAGACCCCTATGATGCAAATGTTGTTCCTCATGATGTTATCCATAATCTCTTATGCTATTTTTTTTCCTTTCATTGTTTTCTTGTTTTTGGTCTGCTTGGGTGCTTTTTACTGCTCTATATTCAAGTCTACTGTTTAGTGTTTTTAATTTAGCTATTGTGTTCTTTAGCTCTATGATTTCTGTTTGGAACTTTCTCATGTTTTTTCTAATTTTCCTGTAGTTCTCATTTTGTGCATTCATTGTTCTAATTTCAATGAGCATCAATAAGACTGTTGCTTTCTATCAAATCCACAGTATGATATCACCTCACACCTGTGGGAATGCCCCATCTCAGAAAGACTAGAAACAATGAGTGTTGGTGAAGGTATGGAGAAAACAGAAAGTGAACTCTGTACACTGTTGGTGGGAAGGTAAATTGGGGCAATCACCTTGGAAAACAGTATAGAGGTTCCTCAAAAAGTTAAAAATGGAATTAGCATATGAGCCAGCAATTCCACAAAACAAAAACTGGTCATTGGACTCTGACAACAGAACTGAGGTTACCAGAGGGAAGGGAATGAGTGTGGAGGCACAAGGTACTGGCGGTCCAATGGACAGTGATGGACTGTTAGAAATTTGGTGATAGGCATGGTGTGTTACATATACTTGATGAGAAGTGAGCCTACACATCTAAAATGTACATAGTGTGGTAAATTAATGCTACCTTGATTAAAAATCATCTTTAAAAGATGGTTGTTTTGAAATCTTCATGTAGTTTATTTAATTCTGTTACATGAAGATTTTCCCCTGAGATTTTGTTTTGATCCATTCATTTGGGGTAAATTTTCTTTGTCTTTTCATCTGTTTGGTACTCTCTGTTTCCATGGGTTAGGCTAAATGGTTTTCTTTCCCTGTCTTGATGTAATGGCCTTGTGTTAGGATTTCAGGTTGCAGAGTATGGATCTAGGGAGATGGTTTGACATGCTGGACCCTCTGTTGGTTTGAAGGCTGAAAACTCTGTACCAGTCGAACTGACTGGAGCTTGAGAGCTAGCACTGGGTGATGGGTCGGAGAGCACAGTCTTCAAGGAGACAGTGGAGGCAGCCAGATAAAAGAAGTTGCTGCTGAATAGTGCCTAGGATTCAAGACTTTCTAGGGACTGTGACTGCTTAGGCTGAGTGTGAAATATATATCCACCCTCACTTGAAGGTTGATTCCACATTCAGAGCTTTCCCAATAGTCTTGGACTATATTGCCTCAGCCATAGCCTAGTTGTGTTCTCAGTAGATTACATAAGCAGAAGGAGAGAACCCTGGGAGCTTTGCACCCAAGCCACAGGCCACAGTCCCAACAGAGTCTAGGAAGGGTTGGGTACCTCACTGGGACTGCTGGTGCCAGCTACAATGAAATACCCCTCTTCCTTAAAAGTCTCTTGATCCTCTGGCTGGTCTGCAGCTGCAGGAGTTAGCTGCATTCAGAATTTTCTCCAATAACCCACAGGACCAAGGTTGTGGGAGCTCTAGCTTGGGTAGACAGGGCAGGCTTTAGGCTGGCTACAGTCTTGAAGCACTTTTCAGCGGTACCCCCAGATGTGGGAGGGGCAAATTTGGCAAGACCACTTTCTTAAGGTCTTCCCTGAAAGAGCTTCCACAATGCTTTACTCCCAGAAAGCTCAAATCTGAGTTTTGCATGAAAGTACTCAGCTACCTGTGCTGGATGTTGCAGGCTACCTTCTATTAACCTAAGCAAATGCTACCCTGTAGCTGTGAGAACTGTAACCATGACAACCAATCCAATCCAGCATCAACGAGTGCCAGTGCCACAGACAAAAAGAGCCTGGAGTGGATACCCAATGCTGTCTCCCTTCACTCCCTTCACTTTCTCTTATTCCTGCTGAAGTTTGGGCTTTGACATATGAGAATTCTTCGGTTAGGTCTGTACACACTTCATCTGTTGGCTTCCCTAGCTCTCTGTCCTAAGATCTCTGCTTCCAAGGGTTCTATCATTTTCCAAATGAAATCCCCTCTGTTTCCCATACCAGGATGTACTTGCTCTCCTTTTATGTACTATTCCCAGGTTCTGGGGCAGCCAATGTAGGAGTGAGTCCTTCAGTTCCTAGGAAGACGCTCCACATCACTGGTGTCCCTCCTGTCCTTGGGTCATAGTGCACAGGTAGTGTTCCTGGTGAGATTGTGTGTCAGCTTTTCCTATACTTCCAATGTTTTCTATCACCTTTCCTTATGGAGATACTGGTACTCTAATTCTCAGTTCTTTTTGGAGGTTATAATGTGTATCTAGCTGTGATTCGTTGTGTGTGGCGGGGTGGTGAGTGAGCTCAGGAATTTGCTAGTCTGCCATCTTGGGTGGAGTCCTCAGGAGTATGCTTTTTGTGTGTGTTATACATTTTTATTTTATATAAATGGAATCATTCTATTTATTGTTTCATTCAGCCTTGTTTTTTAAGGTCTATCCATATTACTGTATACATCTAATCCATGGCTTCTAACTACTCATGGTAATCATGGTGTGCCTTCAAAACATTTTACCTGAATATTCTCCCAGTGATGGACAAGATTGCTTCCAGTTCCCCAAGACCACAAATAAACTGCAGTGAACATCCTTGTGTATTTCCTCTTGTCAGCCTTTTGAGAATTTCATTTGGAACATCCAGCAGCAGAATTATTGCATCATAAAATGGGCATATACTTAGTTTGATTAATAGCACTGATGAATCTCTGGGATGACTATAACAGTCCATATTTTAACTATCAGTATATGAGGATTCCTGTATCTTTACATCCTCACTAACATGACATTTTTTCAGCTTTCTAATTTTTGCCAGTCTAATTGATATAGTTAGTATCTCATAATATTTAAGTTTTCATTTCTCTGATTACTAATGAACTTTTGAGCATCTATATGTATATGTGTTAAACACCTCTTCTATAAATTGTTTGTATAGTTGACCCATTTTCTTCTATTGAGGTTCTTCTCATCTTTCCTGTTGATTTGCTGGAGTTCCTTCTAGAGTCTAGCTATTAGTACCCTGTCAGTTTCAAGCATTGCAAATATGCTCTCCCTGTTTTAACTTTGCCCGTGATAGCCTTCTTTGAACTTAATTTACTATAACCAGATTCATTAAATTATTGCTGTGGTTTTGGTTTGGGGCTCTATTTGATAAGCAGTTTCTTCCTAAGTCACAAAGATATTCTCCTGCTTTTTTCCCTGTTAACTTTATAGTTTCACTTTTCACCTTTTGGTTTTAATCTGTCTGGAATCCACTCTAAAATCTAGCGATAGGTAGGGATACAATTTTATATTTTGCATACCGTGAGCCACATTTCCCACCATCAGGTACTAACTTGTTCTTCCTTTTTCATTGATTTGCCATGTCACCTTTGAATTTATTATGAAACAAACACAGGGGTCTGTTTCTATTCCTTTTAATATTTTGTAATGTGTCATAATATCTGACAGGGCAAGTCCTTTCTCTTTAGTCTTCCTTTTAAGATTGTTTTAAACTGTATCTTCAAATAAATTTTTTTATCAGTTAATCAAGCTCTTCAAAACTCCCAACTGGAATTTTTGATTGTGATCTCACTGAATTTATAGATTAATTTGGGAGAGTGGACACATGTTAGCTTGTCCCAACCAGGAGCATGGATTTTCTCTGTTCAGCTCACCTTTTATGTTTGTTCTTTACTAAATTTAAAGTTTTCTCTTAAGAATTAGTATGTGTTATTACTAATTAAATTCCTTGTTGCTTTATTTTTATTTATTTGAGTAAATAATACATGTATATTTTGAATATAAAAAACTATATAAAATATATCATGGATTCCTGTCCACTTCACCCAGTTGCCAGTATGCATGCCCTGAAGTTACCAGTTTTATTAGTTTCTTTATATAGCTACAAATGAAGATTAATATATATCCTACTCCATCTCCCCTCTTTCTCATACAAGAGGTGACATACTGTACACACTGTTATACATGTTGCTTTTTTCACTTAATAATACATCCTGGAGATTTGTCTTCCAGAGCATTAGGGAATTACTGGTACATAGAAACTCACTGTATGAAAGCATACAGGTTACTTCCTCAAAGTGTTGCATTATGTCGATGTACAATATTTGATGACCACAGTCCACTATTGATGGGTACTTGGCATATGTTTAGTCTTTTAGTATTACAAACAGTGCCAAACTGAACAGACATTTCGTGCATATGTAGATATTTCTGTATGATAAATTCCAGTAATTACATTTGTAACTTTGGTAGGTACTGCCAACATTTCCCTTCATAGGTGTACCTTTTGTATTTACCACCCATGAGTGAGTTTATCTGTTTCACCAAAACCTCACCAACAAAGTATATTATTAAAATCTTTTGGATTTTGACAATGTGATAGGTGATAAATGGTACCTCATTTCAGTTTTTATTTATATTTATCTTATTATGAGTGAAGTTAAGCATTTTTCATATGTTTAGGGGTCATATTAGTGTATATTTCTGTGAATTACCTATTTATATCCTCTGCTCATTTTTCTATTGTGTTGTTGCCCTTTCTTTGATTTCTAGAAGCTTGTTAAATAATTATAGCAATTAGGCGCACCCTAGTGGAGCAGTGGTTAGGTCAATCACCTCCGAAGGAGCAAGCCACATACCCCTGGGTTCAAGTCCTGGGTCGGGGCGGGGGAACAGCCTGTGTGAACCACTAAATAAAAATAAAATGAAAGATACTTCCTCTTCCTCCTCCTCTCTCTTCCTGCTTGCCTGCCTGCTCACCTTTATTCCTGTCTGTACCTTTCTTTTAATAA
>RJWH01011065.1:0-13789 GCA_004363575.1 Solenodon paradoxus | reverse complement strand
TATCACATAATGAAGACAGGAAACTGCCAAGAGGTGGGGGGTGGGGGGAAGTCTGCATTTGGGGATTTCCTGAGTTCATTCTCAAATATGAGGTAGCATGAGTGCAGCCTGTTGACACCTGACACAAGAAACATTGGAAATCATGCAAGTGCATATTGAGCGGAGGTGCTGGAGTCCTAATAAGACACCTTGCAATCAGCTGAAAGTCAAAACCCTGCCCTTGGAAAATGGAACCCGCGTGGACGAAGGGGTTATGTAATGGGGGGGATCACAATCAGCAGAGGGTTTGCTTATACAAGGGAAACAGACACCAATCCCCACAAAGGCCTGCCCCCACAGCCACGGAGGCTCAGGTTTCAAAGGGCAGCTTTTTGCCTGGCCCTCCGGCTGAGGGGCTATGCTTTCAGACCGGTTTTGCTTCAAGCACAGGCAAGCCCTTCCCTCTGCTCTGTGAACTAATTTCAGCATTTATGGCTGAGCCCTGTGGCCCCTTGTCTGCTGACCATGTGGGGAGCTTCAAAGTCTTTCCAATGTGATTATTTGTCCTGTCAACAGCTCCATGCCTCTGCAAAGTGAGGGCCGCTGCGTATAGCTGTCACTCATACTCGCTCTCGCCCCATATCGCTTCTCAACAATGCAGACCTTCTTCTGAGGAACGCTCGGCATTTTAACACCACCTCCCTATCCCAGTCGATGCTAAGTGATACCAGACGTCTCTTTTCATTTCACAAGAACAAACCAAACACTATGTGCCTGTTCCCCATCCCCCACCACCCCAAAGTGCATATTGAGCAAAATAGAAGGTTTACTAGCAGATTTACCCCCAACCCATTATTTCATTCCATTGCATGGAAGTTGATGGATCGGAAGCACATTTATATGGCTTCCATTTTCAGTTGTCTTCAATGGGCCCATTGGACACAATGCTCTAGGCAACCACTGTCCGAAGTGCAAGTCCCTAGAGCTTAACTCTGCTCTTACGTACACCACTGCCACAGGGAACCGAAGAAATTTCTTTAAAATTCCATCATGACAGGGATTGAATAGAATGGATATATGAGAAGGGAAGGGGGCCATCCTCTTAGGGAAAATGGCAAAAACAGAAGTGGTGCTGTGCTGGCCACATGGAACTACGTGGACGTCAGACACCAGGGACCATTCCTCCCCATCGCTGCCATTAAAGGTGCCTTCAGACATTCAGTTTCTCAAGCTCTCAAAGGGGAGTCTCAAAATGTGACTTTCATCACTGGACAATCAGAACCAGTAGAAAATCTCAAGGAAATGAAGCCAGGCCTTCAAATAAACCCAATCTGGGGGAGTTGGCATTTTTAGTAAAAATGACCATTCCGATCTTGAACCTGGACCTGGAAGCTCTGGGACACTAGAGTAAAGAGGGATGATGAGCGGCAACAGTGATTACTTCTGAAAGAGAATCAACCAGCATTATCTCTAACGGCATGCCCAGCCAGCACAGGCAGCCGAGGGAGGGAATGCAATCCAGTGTGAGAGATAAGACATGCACAGCGTGTGACGGCTTGCAAGGCTGTGTGAGACCGTAACCAAGGGAGTGGTACGAGTGCTTAGAGGAGAGATTTCAGGAGAGATCACTTCCAGCTGCGGAAAGCAGGGCTGCTGGGGAAGCAAGCAGAATTTGGGTAGGTAGAGCAGGCAAGGCACATAAAGCAAGGAAAATGATGGCCCAGAAATTGGACGACCCTAGTAATTTCCAGGGCATAGTGGAGAACAGCACAGCAATCTTGGCATACAGTATTATGGATCTGGCGTGCCTTGGTGGAGTAGTGGTCTGGTCAGCTGCATCCGGCCAAAGCGCAGTCCACATACATCGCAAGGAACCAGGTTGCAGTCCCAGGCTGGGGGAGGGTGGCGACAACCAAGATGTACAACTAAACAGAAATGAATTCAGTGCTTCTCCCTCCTCTTTCCTCCTGCCTGCCTACCTGCTCACCTTGATTCTTGCCTACAGCTTTCCTTTAACACAAAAGTATTATGGATCTATTTTCCCATCTGTATAAAGGGGAAAACAGTCACCTTCCTCACAGGATTGCTGTGGGGATGAAGTGTGACTGTGTGTAGAAAGGGTTTGGTATGGGAGCTGACACAGAGCCAGCACTCGATCAATCTGGGGCAGTAGGGCAGTGACCAGAAGAAAGAAGACTGGGGGAGCTATTTCCAGCAGGACCGGTGGGACATGGAAAAGCCAAGGACAGGGAGTACTAAAAGTGGCTCTGGAATCTGGGGTCTGGGAAGTGGGAGCAGGGAAGAACGATGGACAGAAGGGGGACAGGAGAGCACATGTTGCAAACATGAGATGCTCAAAATGCCGGAAGCGATGGTTGTCTGTTTCAACACGATGACCAGCCACGTGTTCACCGAGACAGAAAGCACCGAAAGTCAGGGGGCATCTAGCACACCCTGGGCATGGTCTGCATACATCCCGAGGCCCCTGGTTCAAGACCCGGGGTCAGGGTGGAACAACGAATGTGAACAACTAAGTAAAAGAAATTAAATGTTCTTCCTCCTCTCTCTTCCTGCCTTCCTGCCTGCTCACCTTCATTCCTGCCTGTACCTTCCTGTAAAATCAATCAATCAATCAATAAAATGTTGATGGGAAAACATTCTAGAAGGTACTGCTGAGTCTCATGACCAACCAGGCATTCATGCTTTACTGAAAGGTAGCTTCTAGTTTCCTTCAAATGCACAGAATCTGCACAACAACTGGTTGGCAGCGTTTGCTTCCTTGCTGGCTTCATGATTGTGTTTTTGCTCCCCAAGCAGACACATGGGGCAGGGTCCCCTGCCTGACAGCTGGACAGTCTGGAGTTGAAGACCCCTGCCTGTCATTCCCAAGGAGACAGTCTCTGCACATTCACAGAGATACAAAGAGACGTGCTTTCTGCTGGCAAAACAATACTGTTGGACTCAGCCACCTGCTCCGGACCCCTCGTTTCTTCTTCTAGCTCCCTGGGTATGGAAAATTTGGCCATTCTTTGCTGAGAATATTGGAAGTCTGAGGCTCGTGTCTGGCTCTCATTCTTGAATTTCCAATAGAAAAGAATTTAAGTGGAATTAACCAAGGTAAGCCAACTTTATTATGAAGAAATCACACACATTTCTATTAGGTCACAAGAAAAACTTTTTAAAAATGTTTCTGTTCCTTTGATAGTTCTCCCCTCCACTTTTTAAATATAACCAGGGAATACATGCTATGTTTCGTAGTGGGAGGGCCGACGGCTATCTGCTATCTAATAGCACAGTCCGCCCACTTGATCCAGGTCCAAAAGCCCCATCCCCTGGTTGCTGAGCACGGGAGGGGGGTCTCCAGAACAAGGCAAAGGAAAATGGAGAGTGGAAAGACATTCAGCCAATTGTGTGAGTTTCCCCCTCCCCTCCATTGTGTTCAGGGGTTGCCCTCCTAGAAATGGAAGTCTGGAATTAGTTCTTAAATCTGACAATGTGCCTAATGACAGGATATGGTTTGAGATCAAATAACCAACCAGAACAAGGAGTCTGTTTCACCTCAGTCGCTCAGCATTTCGCTTTTATCTCCCCTATTTGTTTCATGATAACTTTCAAAGGAGCTGACTGATTCTGATCAAATGTGGGCCATGGCTAAAGGGTTTCATGATATATCTTAAGCTCAATTTGTGGTTCCGCCAGCCATCCTGAAACAAAACAGTAGCCAGTAAAAGTTTCTAAACGGGCATATCTGCTGTAATCTTTTGCAGCCTTTACTGAGGTTCATACATGAGTCGTGGTTACAGATCTGTATGATTACACGAAGTGAATTCTGCAGATCACAGACCCACGCAGCCATTTAAATTCACTGCATACAATGACTTCTCATGGCCTTTCCAGAGGCAAGTATTAGCTCTGCCCAGACAAGGGCGAATGAAAAAAGCCTTAATAAAGGGGGACAAAATTACATTACTTTGGATATAGCCTGTGAATGACTCACAACAGAAACAGTTCAACAGATGCAGCATCCAGCCCAGTAGAAGCAAGCAAAGCTCCAGTAGTTATATCTCTGTAGGTGAAACCGATTCTTCAAGAAGCAGTTCAGCCACAAGTTGCTAAATCCAGACATCAGAGGAGAAATGGTTCAGCCTGACATGAGAATGAAATCTTTACCAAGGCAGTACCCAAGGATGCTTTGGAGTGGTGTGAATCCCTCCCAATCTTCATCAGATTCCCACCAAAAACCACTCAAAAGGAAGAAAAGCATTCTGTCTCTCTCAGTTTCTTAAAGTATCCTGTTCAGTGAAAATAGTGTGAAGTTACATGTTTTCATGTCTCATGTTTGCTTTCTTTTCATTTTGTATTGATCAGTTCTGGGCAGCTGATGACATCACTCATGTAGGAGGTAAAGAATTGCCTTTGGTAATATTCCTATAATGTTTAGCTTATATATTTTTAAATTTTTCCTTACCTGAGTTTTTCATGCCATTCAGTTAAAAGTAAAGGGTTTCCTATGTCATATAGCTACCAGAGAGGCCCCCTTGCAGCCAGGCAGTCATCTTTAAGTCCTTCTTAGGTAGAAACTCTGCAGTCAACACAAGACCTGGATCATTCGATTGGGCAATTAATAAGGAAAGTCAATCAGAGATAACAGATCATTAAGAAGAACTCACAGAATTAAGAGAAGAGCCGTCATGCCAAAGTGCTTGGGCTTGAACAGCATACTGATGGATTTGGAACTACATTCTGGAACAAGCACCTCAAAGTCTCCTGTTCAAAGCTGGACATCCCATTTCCACTGAAGGCTGCTGCATTTTTGTTAGGAATGCCCCCTTCCATCGGGTCTACAAGCTTGGAATCTTCGGAATCATCCTCATCGCCTCTCTGTCTTCTATATCCAATAACCAACTGCTGTGGAGCACACCTCATGCTGTCTCTAAATTCCAGCCATTCCTTTCTTTCCATTGCCTCAGCTGCTGCCACAAAGGTCCCTGTGACTATCATGTGAATGGTCGCCTCCTTGCTGGTTTTCCTAACTGTGATCCATCTCTCTCCTCTGGCCAAGATGGATATAAATGTCATCTTCCTCCAAATGAAGCCACGCCATCGCTTACATGCTCTAATAAACTTTATTGGTTCCCTGTTGCTTATGGAATGAAGTCTATTTCTGGCATTTCATTCAAAACACTTAAAAATATGACACCATCATGGACTCCCCCTACTTCATCTCCTAGTGGACGGTTCACTCTGACCTATCACCACACCAACTCTGTGCTCTAAATACATGGCACTTTGCCATTCCTCTCTCTGGTGTCATCGTGTGGCTTTATGCCTAGAATGCCCTCTATTTGGTGAACTTCTACTTATCCTTCAAGATCCAGATCAGATATCCCCTTCTCCTTCATACCCCCCTGGTACCCCATATCAAAGAAATGACTTCCTCCTCTTGCCTCCCTTGAATTTTAAAAAACATTTCCCTTTTAATGTTAGCTCGTTTGTCCAACGTAATTATTTGTTTACTTATCTGTCTCCCTCACTGTCTGACTCAATCTGGTTTTCAATAAACCAATGATGGAATGATCTGGCTTTCTCACTGAAATCATTTTAGTTTTTGGAGGTTTGGCCTGCCCATGATATTCAGGGGTGATATTCAAAATACGTAACAACTGGATGGCAGAGGCAGTGACCAGTCAAATGGATTCCTGGCTGGTCTGGGGCATCCCAACGAAAGCTCAACCTTGGCCTTGGCCCAGTGGTCAGGGTTTCATTGAAGGGTGTTCCTTATCTGATTGAGTCTTTAAAAACTGCTCAAGTTTCTACCTGATTAGGTCAGCTAGGACCCAGGTACTCTTTGTTAATTCTTCAGGATACAAGAAACTGCCCTGCATGCAGACAGCAGGTTAAAAAAAAAAAGTTACTATCATAATTATTTTTAGAAAGACTGGAGCCAAGATGGTGAACAGTAGCTAATTGTGAGATCGCTTTGTAGTGACAAGCGTTTCAACACATACACACAAACTTATATCCCCCAACCCACCAAAAAAAAGTCTTTTCATTTTGTCAGTAGTCACAGTATAGCCACACAAAGCAGGCTTTCATTTATGTCTCCCTCTCTCTGGGAAGCCAGGCCTGTGAGTAAAAGATCCCTTAATGTTCTCTTTCAAGGCTGCTGAGATTCAGAAACAAAGATGTAGGATGCTACAATTTCAGCCTTTCTTTTACTCCCCTCCTGCCCTTTCTCTTACCTTCTACTTGCCTTTTTAAAAAAAATATTGTAAAATGGCTCCTGTTTTACTTAGCTACCTGGAAATGTGTTAAAAGTAAGTAGCAGTGAGAAGAAATTCAACGCTAAAGGGAAAGACTGAATCTGGTTTTTGGTGGCCCAAGGTCATGGATTTAAGTTTTAATCCAACAGTGCACCTTTGAAAGCTACAGCTCTGCTCAACTATTCCAACTTCCCCCAGTGAAAGTTAGGATCTTAGAATAACCTGGATCAGGTTGGGAAAAGAAGCCTTGATGCCATGTTCTGGGAAAGAAAATTCTAGGGTTCTACAGTCCACTACAGAACTCACTAGTTGCATGTGGCTATTTCTATTTACATTCTAATTAATTAAAATTAAATATTTGTATTCTGTGTGTTTGTCATACTAACCACCTTCCAAGTGCTCAGTAGCCATAAACAGCTGGTGGCTACCCTATTGAATAGCAGAAACAGAGAACGCTTCCATCTTCACAGAAAGTTCTATTGGGCAGTGTTATTAATGACTTTGTCTGAAAGGGTGAGGCAAAGGGTAAGCTGAGAAACAGAACATTCCTTATCAAGGGGAGTAACAGAAAATTCTGGAACATTTCTTCTTCCTCCTCTTTCATTGCTTTTCTATTTATTTTCCCAGCCATGATTCTCCTCTTCTTTGTTCTTGCCAGTAGGAGAATCCCATCAGGCTAATCTTAGAATGGACTTCCCTCAAGGTCAGAGAATCTGCCCTTCAGTTCACTGTTGGGTGCAGCCTCCACAGTGTGTAAGGGTGGTGCTTAGAGAGTGTTGTTGGCTGAGTGATCCCCCCTGGGGTGGCATCTCTCCACTTTCCTCTGTGAGGCAGAAAATGAAAACATTCTGCATTTCCTGCATGGGAAGTGGGGTCCACCAAGTACACTGGAGATCACCAGAACCCTCTCAAACAGATTCAACCCTCAACTCCCCGAGGCTGGAAAAAATCCTGCCTTCACTGGGACTCAGGGGGCAGCTTGCCATAAGGGTTGAAACTCTACAAGCTGGGTATGAACCCTGATTTTGCCACTTCTGAAGTGTGAAGTGTGCGGCCCTGGGGAAGTCACTCACTTGCCCTGTGCCCCGAGTGCATTATCTTTAAAATGAGGATAAAACATAATAGTTGTTAGTGAGGAGGGTGGTTATTTACATGGCAACACACATAGTACAACTGGCGCAGCTCCGCGCTCATAAGAAGTCCTCACTCGGTGCTACACGTCTCCTGCCGCGCCCGCCGCGCTAAGCCGAGTCTGTGCTTGACTGCGATCAGAGAGCTCCCGAAGAGCAGCAGAGCCACATACACGGAACCAGACGAAAGGCTGCAAATCTGCTTCCAAGCATCCGAAATATCTATGTTAGGAGGCTTCTGGGAGTGTGAAGTCTTTGAGAGTTTTAAAAGCAGAATGAATCATGCCATAAATAGGATACATAAAACTTTTAGAAAAACTGAGAGGGGACATTCTTTTCAGCCCCTCCAAGTGGTCACTTTTTTTTTTTTTTAACAGAAGATAAATTAACAGGGTTGTTTTTCATGGATATGGGCTCTGAATATCTTCCAGGGACAGAGAAACAACTCACCACAAACTGAGATCTGAAGGGCCAGACCAGCATTGCTTCTGAAAACATGACAGTTAAACAACTTGTCACACCAGCCCTCCCAAGTGCGGAGAGCATGTCCACCCTCTAGTGACTCCAGTGTCCACCAGAGGCCTCCATTCTGATGGCCGTAGGCTACCATCAGCTACCTTCCAAGTGAGTCTACTTGGCAGGAAAATGGCCAGGAACCACCACGGGCCAGCAGGGCAGCTTCAGGCATCCCTTCTCAGTGGGCATCCCTGCAGGGGTTCACATGCCATCGGGGGCTCGACTCCAGCCCCTCTAATGGCAGCTCAGAGGCAAACAGACATGATATACATCAGATGGACAACAGGCACATGAAATATTGTTCCTACTCACTGGCTATCAGGGAAATGTAAATCAAAACAGCAAAGAGATATCACCTTACTCCTGAGAGACTGGTTATTCTCCAAAAGTCTGGAAACAACAAATGTTGGCGAGGATGTGGAGTAAAGGGAACATTTTTGCACTGTTGGTGGGCATGCAAATTGGTGCAACCCCAATGGAGGACAATATGGAGATTCCTCAAAAAACTGAAGATGGCAATCCCATATGATCCTGCCATCCCACATCTGGATATTTCCCCCAAAGATAGAAAAACATGAATTTGCAGAGATGTATGCACCCCCATGTTTATTGCAGCCCTATTCACAAGAGCTAAGAACTGGAAACTACCTAAGTGCCCAACATCAGATGAATGGATCAAGATGTGGTGCATATATACAATGGAACACTACACACCCCTTAGAAAAAATGAAATCCTGCCATTTGAATGAACATGGAGGGATCTAGAGGGGATCATGCTAAGGGAAATAAATCAAAACAAGAAAGACAGATACCACATGATCTCAGTCATAGGTGGAACGTGAATAGACAAAACAAAGGAACAGATAAAACGAAACCAACCTTTGGACACTGGCAACAGAACTAAGGTTACCAGCAGGGAATGGACAGAGGTTGGGGGGGCAAGTGGTGGCAGAGCCCACTGGACAATGTCAAAGGACACTTGGTGATGTGGTGGAGGGCAGGGTGTGTTGACCTATATCTGAGGAATGGGGAAACTGCACCTATGGGGAACCTATACATACGAGTTTATTTTAATTTGCAAACAAAGTTACCACAATAAAATACTAAAAAAAAATGCACGTTAGAGAGTCTAGAATCCGTCTTGGCTTAGAAGCCTCCTGCCCCACAGAAGCCAGTATCTTTTATAAGCAAACAGTATTTTCCAGGGGCCCCATAAGGGACATGCCAGCATGGAGAATTCCACACTCAGGGACGCCCAAACCTTGGCTTCTTGCCAGGTATTTAGATTCATTTACAAACAATCCCGCTGCTCCTGAAGCAATTTAACAATTGGGTCATTTTCACTATAAGCAATATTGCCTGGTAACACAGCTGCCATTCCACCTCCACCAGGTTTCCAGGGAAACGGGAGCTGGAAAGTTAACACAGGGAGATAGCCACAGAGAAGAGGGAAAAGGGTTATTTAACCCTTTCCTCGCAGTGACAAGCACTTCCATAGGAGGCCTGCTCGGTTCTGCTAACTGGACACAGGGACAGGATGGAATGCAGAGAATTAGGATCCCAACCCATGCCTGAGGGCAAGGGGCAGTCATCAGATGCCCTTCCAGGAATGGGGCTCCTTTGGCATTGAGTGATTAGGATTGGGGTTAGGGTTAATTTTATGAGGGGAAGACCATGGGCAAGAGGTCTTTAAGACTTCCATACTACACGTTCCAAGATGGCTGACCATGGTGACAAAGCATCACGAGTATCACGCTAAGGAAAATGTATGAGCCCCGGAGAAAGAGAAGGAAATCTAAATTAACCAAGCTACTCAGTGACCTGCAATTAAGGATCTTAGGAAAGAGGCCCTTTCCCTAGTTTCCTGGTTTAGCATTTGCTGGGCAGATGCACTTTCCTAAACTCTGGTACAGCACCCTCATTATTTTTGTTCCAATAAGATACAAATATACAATGTATGTATATATGTACCTAATATGTACCTAATTGATGGTGAACACATGGACAGTTCCCAATAAGCAAGCTGTTTTCTCTCACCCAAGTAAGCAGACCAAAATGGGCTGAGTGAAATTAGCTATCATCTTAAAGCCTCCCTAATTTGTATTGAAAAGTAATTCATTCCCAAATGTCTGTCATTAATAACAAAGCACTTGAGGATTGCAACTGACACACTGATGTGTCGATGTGTCAGGACCCACATCTGAGAATCGATTCCCTGTTCTATCAGCTTAGGGGTCACGGAGACTATGCCGTGCTGTCCTCAAAACCCACCTCAGCATGTAGCCATCTTTCTCAAGTCAAACTGAGAATAATCAGGCACATCCTACCCTAACCTGCTTGCACATGAGTATATTATTGGGGTTAGGCTACAGTTCAGTTCTTGGACACACAAGGTAAGCCAGCTCTAGCATTTCTCCACTGGATTTGCTCATGTATCTATTGTAAGGGATCCCAAGTTCTCTGGATACATTTGATATTCTCATTTGATATTCTCATATGACCATGCATGAAAGGATAACCAGGACCAACTGGGCCTTGGCTTCATATAGGCTTGCAGAAAACATTCATCACTCATTCATTTACACAGCAATAAAATATCCAACACTTGTGCTAGATGTTGGTGAGGGTAGTCTGAAGGAATTTAAGATTTTGCTTATTCAGATACCTGATCACCCTCCCCCTCATTCCCTCCCCCTTTCTTCCCGCTGAGAAGTTTCAGAAATTCTTTATTGCCAGAGGCATGGCCTGCCTGCTCTGGAAAGGATCATTCTTACAGAAAGACGCTTTCAATAAAAATCTCATGAAATGTGCTTCATGGAACTGAAGACCCAAGTAGGTTAATAGAGCTCACTGGGCAAATGAATGTGGGAAATGCGTCATACTTGACCCTCTTTTAGAGAGTCACAATGTATTTCAGAATATTAATGGCTACGCTAGTTTCTGCAATAAAGAAATCTGTTATTTTTCAAAATTCATCCCGTTTTCTCAAACCATCTTGACCACAGAAATGTGTGTGTGTCCTACTCATATCCTGAGGAATCCATATTGTTTGGGAAGCACTTTGCTAAAATAATTCAACCTTAACTTGACTCTCATTTGATGAAAACATCACTTATCTGGAGACATATATATTAACATGTATCTGTACACACAAAAATGTCTGACTAGGTCATTGAAGAGGCACATGTATGGCCTTCAAGGAGTCTATGGTCTTTTCTGTGAAGGTTACTGAAAGCAAGTTAATTTATTTCCTCTTGGTCCATGGGTCCTAGAGGCTTGGACAAAGAAAGTTCTAGTAACTTATTAAAATAGGTGCTCTTCTCTTACTGCCACTCTCGCTTTGGGTGCCAGTCAGAGTTAGGACTAAAGAGGCTTAATAACTTGGCTATGGAAGCAGTAACATGCGGATGATCCTGAACTATGGTGTGAAGTTCCAGAAACATCTTTTAGCACTTATAACTATATTTTATTATGTTCTTTGTTTGAACCATTAATAATGGGAACGGGAATGACTGAATAAATGTCTAACTATATAGTAGGCTTGGCAGGCATTCGTGAGAAGCTGTGGACTCTGGAAAGAGAAAAAAAGAATGCAAATTCCTTTTGTTCTATTTTCCAAGCTCTGAAATATCTTGGAGAGAAGTTTGAAATGGTTACAAGTATCAATTCAGTGTCCCCAAATGAAGCCAGCATGTTTTGTCTGAGACTGCTCTGGCATTTGGCCGACATATTTCTTCAGTCCTGTTCTTTCGAAAGAAGGAAAGTAGTTTATGTTGATTTAAGCCCCCAAGTCTGAAATCACTGTTGCTAAATTACTCAGGAAAGAAATGTAAGTGTGTGTGTGTCTGTGCAAATGCATGTGCAGAATGGAAATTAAAACTTTAATAAGTTTATCATGTTAGCAGTAGCTGGGTTGTTGCCAAGTAACCGTATGTTCTGAGGGACCCCCCACACACTGAAGAAACCCCACTGAAAGAAGTGTAGAGGAGGTTCGTAAAAATTTTTTTGAACTTTTTTCCTTTTCTTAAACACTGTTCTCAGAGAAAGAAAATTAAAAGTTGACTTGCTTATTAGCAAGTCGCAGGGAACCTTCAATTGCATTAGAGATCACGCCATATTGTTTCCCACACGAGGCCAGAGATAGCACACCAGCATATTTCCTCTTCTGTCTGCAGCACATGCCCTGCCTTTCTGTAGTGATATCTCACTGGCACCTTCCAAGGCCTACTTTCCATTGGCATAGTGGGCCATCTCCAGCTGAGCCATCTTCGCTTTCTTCCTCATAGCCTACCTGCCCCAGTTTCTGATGAATGACAGGGGACATCTTTAGTTACCATCAAAGACTAGAGGCACAAGCGGAAGGAAACTGTGAGTCTCCAGATGCTTTTCTCCGAAGAGACTAAATGATTTCTTAGATTATCCCTTAGTGCACCAAGAAACATCTTCCGAATCAGACAGGTTTGATCTTATCCATGTGTATGTGTGTGTGTCAGTGAGGGGGGGGGCGGGGAGAGTTCTTTAGGAATCTGTATTTGCATTACCGAGAGGGAGGAATTGAATTTGCTATTACAGCCACTAGCTATAGCTCTAAGCCCCCCAGGAGGACTTTGGTGCTGGTCCTGTCTCCACCTGGCATGTAGGGAAAGCTCACATTTGCATTTTAAGATGCAATTTATAAGAGAACAGATGGAAATCAACTTTCCAGGTTAAATAATAGCAATTGGAAACTTACTAATTTTTTTAAAGGAAAGGTGCAGGCAGGCAGAAAAAGGAGAAAGAAACATTTCATTTGATTTAGTTGTTCATCTTGATTGCTCCCCCACAGGCCCTGGAATGCGAACCTGGGTCCTCAGGGTGCTGTGGACTATGCTCTCCACTGGAGGTGGTGAACGCAACCACTACTCCCCCAGGACGCACCTGATTTGGATATGTAAATCCACTTTGTGACTAACTGCCTGAGTTGAAATCTCCTTTAAGTAAAAGAGGCTCTCTCTCTCTCAAGATGTGACAAAGCGCCTCCAGCCTGTTGCTCTTTCCATGAGGGCGAGGCCAGTTCAAGCACCAGTAACCAACAAACTCTTAAAAACAAGTGGCTGTGTTCCTCCCCGGCTGCACGGTGCTCCTTAAACCACTTGAAAGTCTCCACACGCCTGCAAGTACCGATCCAAGTGGGGATTTTCAAGCAGGAGTTTTCTAGGAGATTATGCAAACCTTTTGTAAATGTTTTCACACATAATGTTCTTCATTGGAGAATTAAGTAATGTTTAGAATAGTTGCTCTTTTCCATCATCACATCCACTTCTCTTGATTTAAAATGCGTTGCTGCCCATTGTGTGCAATTCTGCCATCCAGGACTCTTTTCAGAGTTTCCTTCTGTGTTGACTCTTGGCTTGGACAGGGAACTACTGGTCTGTCATTTCCGGCTTGTAATTAGCAGAACTGGACCGTGCCCACCCATGCCCCTGGCCCAGGTCCCACCATGAAAGACGAAAGTCACCTCTCCACTTGACAAACACAACTAGCAGGAGACAGGGTGCTCATTTCTCTGCCCCATCAAGCTATGGCTCCACCAGATCTGCTGGGTCAACAAGACTGGATTTTCCAGGCACCTTCGAAAAGCAACTCCACAGACCTGTCACCATCGTAGCCCACCCAGTGCCTGCCTGCCCATGGTCTCGCCGCTCCTTACACAGCTGCAACAGTGTTTGCACCTGCATTTATCATTGACCTATTTTTCTCTCATTTCTTTGCACTTCCTTGTACCCCAAACAAATCCCAAAACGGCTTGTCCTAGAGTACCTTTATATTTGCTCCTGCAGGTCTGATCTTGGCATTTATTATTAGATGACAGGTACCTTTGCCTTGAGGTCCATGGTGCCAGAAAATATACAATAGTCCACA
>RJWH01011064.1:0-13790 GCA_004363575.1 Solenodon paradoxus | reverse complement strand
GTAATACCTTTACTTTAATCTTGTCTTTTCTGGGATGTACTTGCCTTCTTTGCTGACCACGGACCCTGCCTGTCCTTCAAGCATCACCTCTATTAGGATAAGTGACTTTAAATGGAGGGAACCACTACAGTAAGTGTCTACATGATTTGTTTCCTTTGTGATTTGACCCCACTTTGCTTCTTCCAAGCATTACTTCAGCCATTTTAGGTTCTTTGTTGTGCCTCTGACACAGTAGGCATGCTCCTGCTCCCAGAGCATGGCCACTTCCCTTTCCATCAGCCTAGAACACTTTCCCCCCTAGAAGGCTCTATCCCCAGATATTTGCAAGTCTCCCTACCCCTGCTCATTCAGATTTCTGCTCCAATGTCTTTTCTTCTGTCACTTCAGAGGAATCTGAAGATCACCTTTCCTAAAAGACAACTGCGGCCACCTGTCTTCTTATCATCCTTTCCTTTCCTTCTCAACATTCATCATTATATAACACTGATTTATATGTCCATGTGTTACAGTTGCCCCTGTCCGAGAATATAATCATTATGAAGGCAGGGGCTTTCTTGAATTTCTTTTCCTTCACTGTTTTTTAATCTCCAGGGTCTAACAAAGTGCCAATAAATATTATAAATACAAGGTGCCCATAAATATTTTTGAATGGAAGTCAGAGTGTTGCAAAAAGGGCATTACACAAAGATTGGGAAAAAGTCCAACATAATGTATTAATGGAATAACGGAACTAAAGAAATAGGTGTCTTTCCACATACACTTTTCCAGAATTTATAAATAATATGTTACTTATATCAGAAAAATTGATACTCTGTTGGTAAAATATTAAGCCATAAAAGATGATAAGTTGCTTTTTGGTCTGTAGATCTAATGTCTTTTGTTTTGTGAGGTTTTGGTTTTGGTTTGGTTTTTGCTGTGGTTCTGGAAGAAAAATGCCTTCCTTCAGTTGAGTGCTGCCTTCACCAGCAGATGGCAGTATTCAACTGCTTTTTAAAAAGTATTATAAAATATTTAAAATATATATATACATATAATATATAAAAATATATAAAATATAAAAATTACTTTTTAAGCTAACTCCAGACCCATTAATAGGAGGGAAGGGAAGGGAGGAAGGGAGGAAAGAAGGCTGGTTAAACAAAGTGTGGTGTGTTTGGATACTTCAGAAAATAGAATTCCTTTGAAGCTGGAAAATACTTTATCCTTAAAGCACAGTTGATCTTCAGACTATTTAAATAATCCTGGAAGTTCACTAGTAAGGAGAAATATGGACTCATTTGGCATTTCCCAGAACAACTCTTGGCAGATATGCTAGTCCAGACTGGCCATCTGTGACTGCTGCCTTCAAAGAGCAAGACCTCTGAGCCAGGTCTCTCCTGTCCCCATAGTGCTAATTAATGCTTCCTAAACCACATTCTGCTGCCAGATAATTGACGTACATTAAGCATTTGTGATTTAAACACAGGCATTCCTGGAGGAATTCAAACAGTCGCAGACTTTTAATGCTCTAAAACCATAAAATCTAAGTTGTTTTTCTTTATTAGGGAAATCAATGTGAGACTAAGGGCTTCTGCATGACCATATAGAGTTGGTGGCCCAGCTAAGAGCTAAACAAGGTCTAGGTCCCTTTAGCTTTATGTTGACACTTTGCTGTGTCCTACTACTTTTGTTTAAGAAACACATACCTGGCTGTCCAGGACTTGTTTAGAAATACCCCATCAGTAAGTAAACAAACATAACTAAAATAGGATATATAAATCGTATATATGGAATTATATAATAAATGGATTTTTTAATAAAGAGTATACCTTATTATACCTTGTTTTGAATACCTGTACTCAACTCTTATTGAAGGGAAATAAGAAAAGGAAGCATGTAAAACTGGTCGAAAATGAAGACAAGCTTCTACTACTTACTTCCCCATTTAATCTTAGTTCTTGACCAAACCAGCTCTGTGACCTTAGCCAAAATCATTTCCCATCTACTAGCTTCAGATTCTTCATCTGTGAGATCTCTAAGATATGTTCTTTTAGGTCCCTGAAAGTAACACCTGTCTCAGCTCCCTACAAAACTCTAAAATATTTACATTCCTCTTTGCATTTTCTGAAAAATATGCCCAAGGATGCTTCAGATCAGAGCAATTCACGTGGGATTTCTTTTTAGAAGAACTTATTTTTTTGTTAATTTATTTGCACAGCAAGAGTTGATACAGGTAGAAGAAAAGAAACATGACATTTGTCTTGAGACTAGAAGGATGTGTAAGAGTTAAACTTATCCATATGCCTTAAACCAAGTTCTAGCACCAGGCCAGGCACATACTAGGAGGCTTTAAAAACTTACTGAGTGAATCTTCTGCCTGGTTCACAAGTCTGTGAGGCTCAAATACAGTTAACATCTGCAAAAGTTCTTTGGAGAGTATAGAGTGAAAAATCAACTTTATTACCGACTATATCTTGAGAGGATAGGAACCTCAGAAAACTGCAGACAGGCAAGTTCTGCCTTAGCCAAGTGTATCCAGGCATACAGCCTGTTCTCCAAACATAATTTTCCCATTCTGTTTGTATCATTGGCATGGACTTTAATAAGATACAGGAGGGGGAGACACATGGCTTGTGTGGGTGTAGGTTTGGCAGGAATCCTATGGTGGAAAGATAGCCAACTCTAGTACATTGACTTGAACACCAGACTGGATGACTTTCAAGGGTGAAGAGGAGACGCTAAAAAGAGTGAGAAGTTGGGAAGGTGATGAATAATGAATAATAATAATAATAATATTAACTCCATGTTTGCCCCTCAAGATGATCTGATTCTGTGTTTAAGCGTTTGAGTTATCTTTTCTTTACCTCCCTTGTAGTTGTCCAAATATTTCCTGTTTCCGGAAAGACCAGAGGAGAATTGATACATATTATTCCATACATGTTTAATATCTACTATATGGAAAACACTATGATATGTGCTTTAAAAACATGCACATGTTTTAAAAACATAAAGAATACAGGCCCTGGAGTCATAACTATCTAGACTTGAATTCCCCCTCCACTTCATCACTTTATACTAATTGTATTACCTCGGTCAGGATGCATTCTCTCTTTGCATGTCTTTTCTTTATAGAGTTATGGATAGGACTCAATAACATAAGTAAAGTGCTTACCCTGATCCTGTACGTGCTATGTTAGATATTCAATAAATGAGTGCTGTTATGGCAAATATTACTTTCTGATTGAATCCTCAATTAAGCCAAGGTCAATGTCAAGACCTACCTCCATACACAGGTTTCTCTATCTTTCCTTCCTCACAGGCTAGTTGCTTTGGGCCATAGAAATGATAATTGCATGTGTAGGCTGCTTGGGTCACTCCCAGTGATTGCCAACAGTACTGCAGTCATGGACTTGAGGCCCCTAATTTAGTGAAAGGATGTTGTACTGGTTTCTTAATTAATTAATTTGAGGATTAAAAGAGCATAATTGGCAGGGAACTGAGGCCACCCTCTTTTGCTTCAACAGAGCCATTAAACACTATTTCCAAATTTCTAATTAATTAAATCTTCAACAATCATTTAAACAATTGATTGTTTCATTTAGTGTATATAGGTTTAAGGAGAATAGATTCACACTTCAGTCGATGTGTCAACAAACATTTAGTTAAATACTTACTATGTGCTGATTCCTCTGAAGCTAAGAATAAAACATGTAGGGACCTAGTTCAACTGTTGCCTCCCTAGGATTAAATTGGGGCTCTTCTCCAGGTTCATAGAGGACTGTAGCTTTCAACCCAAGAGTCTCAATCTTGAGGGGACCAGAGAGAGCTGTAAACAGGAATAATACAAAATATAGCTGATGGCTATTGCTTGTAAACCCTCTATTCTAGTGCATAATGAAAGTTTGTACTACAGCAGATTGACACTGGCCCTGGCGTCATCCAGAAAATACATATAGAAGCAGCTAAAATCATTGCTTTTAGGTGTGTCCTCGTGGCCTAGCAGGTTAGTACATTTGAGGGCAGTCCTATATATATCCCAAGGTTCCGGGTTCAAGACCCAGGGTTGGGGTGAACAACTAAATAAAAATAAAGCACTTCCTCCTCATCTGCCTGCCTGCCTCTGGTCTTCATTTCTGCCTGCACCTTTCCTTTAAAAACATAAACATTGCTTTTAGAAAATGTCACTGGGGTATGGGAAGAGAAATGTGCTTTTTATTGCAAATTCTTCTGCATGCCTCAATTTGTTACTGTGTGTATATATACTTTGAACTTACTCTGACAGACATTATAAAAAATGTGTATGAAACTGACTTCAGAATAATGAGAACACTTTCTAGTTCCATTATGACCAGTCATTTGACACGGTTAGGCTTTGGGAGGAGGTTCGACTTGGGAAAAGAGGCATAGAGTAGGAAGAGCATTTACTGGGCAAGCTACTTTATTTAAGGTGAAAGCCATTCTTTTTTTTTCTCAAGGTCAAATATTTTCACATCGAAATATAGAATCAAAACAATCTAAAGCATATTCACCTTAATTCAGATACTTTACTTCTAATACAGTATCCTTGTCTGTCTCAAGATTGAAATCACTACATAAGACAAATAAACTTCCATATTGTTTGTATGCTTTGTACTTTCTCATCCTAGCTCTCACTACTATGAGTTGGATGGCTCTAGGCCAGTGTCTTTAGTCTTCTCTGGAACTTGCCCATCTGAACACGAGGGTATGAATTCTCTTACTTGATTTTTTAAGGAAAGATGTACACAGGAATGAAGACCATTAGGCAGGCAGGCAGGAAGGGAGAGGAAGAAGCATTTTTCACTTATTTTTTTTAATTTTAGTTGTACATCCTGGAGGTTCTTCCAGGACCCAGAACGCGAACCTGGGTCCCTGGGATATATGTGGACTGTGCTTGACCAGAGGCAGTGGACCTAACAGCTACTCCACCAGGGCATGCCTCTAATTGATTTTTAAACAGTTTTTATGGAAATATAGGTTTCTGACAGGGATCTCATGGAACTTTGAGGATAAAAAAAGGAGGATAATTGGCTGGGAACTGAGAGCATCCACTTTTGCTTCAACCAGAGTCATTAAATCCTGTTTGCATCTTTTATTTATTGCTCTTTCTAATAATATTTCAAATGAAATAAGGGTTCTATTTATAAAAAGTTTTTAGTCACTGAAGTAGATATTTAAGACAATTCTGGAGTTTTAAAGGAATTCTGTAACTAGTTAAATATTGAATGCAATCATGTATTTCTAAAGGAAACTAGATTAAAAATCACTTTGACATCATTGTCTCATCTAACACCACCAAACAGCCCTAGGAAGGTTCAAGAATGAAAGGTCAAGAGAAGGAAAGCTCTCTGCCAGAGCATTCGCAGCTAGCGGATGCAAGAACCATTACTAGAACATAGGTTTTCAGCTCTTGATGATCACTTAGTTGTCACTTCATAATGTTCCAACGCTTCTCAAACTGTGGTTCTGGTACAAAACAATGAAGAGGAAAGCAGCTCAGAAGTGATACTGGGTACCACAGACTTTAAAGCCAGAAAGTTCTTTGGGACCTTGGGAAGTTCAATTATGTTGGATCCCTGATGGTCACACTTGTGATAACCAGCCAGAGTGGCTGAGCTGTTCCTTTTCTCTTTATACAAGAGAGAACTTGTAAGAAAAAATGATGCAAGCAATCATCTAAGGATCTCCGCATGAGAATGACTGGAGTGTACACAAATGACTTGCTGAATCCTTAAACTAAGACCTTAACGTAGAGATGATTATGACTGGAAGGAAACTTAGAGATCACAGAGGCCAACAGTACAAAACTAGCAAACCAGAACATTTTAGCAGTGAACATAGAGCTGGCTTAGTGGAAACTTAGGACAATGACCATGGGAGACAGTGTGATATAATGAAATAAATGGATCTCTAATTCAGACATGGGATTGAATTTGATTTCTTGTTCTTTCATCTGCACAGCCTAGAGGAAATTTACTTAAACTGAGCTTCAGTTTCCTGTTCAGTAAAATTGGAAAACTACATGATAAGGGACTTTCAAAAAGGGGAAATGAGATCATGCACATAAAGCTCTACTACTTGCTGTAGACTCAGTTTCTCTGAGACAGTCTTTCGAATGTAGACAAATACAAATATTTTGTAGGGTGAATGCCTAGCTTGTAGGCTTGGTGTGGTTTTAAATGAAATTCCAAGTATTCAACAATTGATAGAGCACACGCGCTGACTAATCAGAGCAATGTTTACTGCAGACAATAGGTTTTACCATGCTCATGCATAATCTCTGCACTGTCAAATATCAGCCTTCGGGTGGGAATTAAATTAAGTGACGCAGAACATAATGGACATGTAATGAATTATATTTCTGTCTCCTTCCCTTCCTGATTCTACTTTCAGTCCTCTTTCTGTAACATCTGGCTACCTAAACGCAGAAGTCTCTAGCTCCTCCTTCATGTGGATGACATAAAGTATGGCCGTCTTCCTGATTTGATCATTTGATTTGGTCTCCGTATTTTATAAGGCTCTTTTAAGGTCTTGATGTTTCTGTGTAATAAATGTTAATACTCCAGTGATTTGAAATACACGTTTCCATAATATTAAGCTGGTCATATTACCTAATCCATGGAATGTTGTGAGAGTAAGTTAGACCTCTTGAGAAGCCGCCGTGGAGTATTAGTTCGCTTGAATGGTCTTTGAGGAAAAGGTTACTCTGTGACATAAAAAGATTGATGTGCTTTGGAAAAATGCCCAGCTCAGACCCAGGGTCTGCAGTGACTTATAAATTTAGAAATAGAGTTGTAAGTAGTCAGGGGAAAAAACAGTGCCTAGACTCTGGATCCATAAATTAGTAACTCATTGTGCCTCATAATATTATCAATAAATACCTTAGACAGGAAGGTGGGGCGTGAGAAGAGGTGCTGAATAATGTATGGTTGTGGTGGAAATGATTTAGAAAAGGCATTAGTATGTCAGCTGATTGACGAGTCCACCCAAAGTGGAGGAAAGACCTGTTGCATGTCCAGCACTGAGATGGACTGGACATTCCGTCCCCCCTTATAAATCTGCTGCTCTCTCGCACGTCCCTACTTGTCCTTTCAGGAAAAGCTACCTTGGCTTCTGTATTCTGGTTTTCATCTTTAAATTATATTGTCATACAAAATCTATCCAGTAAGTAATTTGTCTGAATGGACCTCCTGCCTTAGGAGATGCCCTATGCAGGAAACAGGAAGTTCCGACTTGGATTTGGGTGCAGCTCAGGTTTGGAATGACATAAGCCAGTTAGTCTTCTGGGCCGCAGCCATTCTTGAGATAGTTGCCTAACTCAAGGTTTTGGACCCACAGAGGTGAGAGAAAAGACATTTTACTTTCGAGAACCCATCTCCTCCTCTTCTTCCATACCGTGGGGACAATGTGACCGATCATAAAACCTCTGTTCAGACATGCCTTGTTCTTGAAACACTGCCAGCATGACCCGCTTTTCTGATTCCACCCCAGCCCAGAAAGCTTTACTTTGCACCCCAGGTTGGTTATTGAAATAGACTCTTGTAGAAATCTCTCTACCAGAATAATCTGTTCTGTATTCGACTGTGCCGGATAAGTAAGTGTTGAGAAATAAAGTCCAGTGGGCTGCTGCTTACAATGACTTTTAGAGTATTGTTCACTGCTTTTTGTTGTTAAAATGTCGAGAGGCCACTTGATGGTATTTTACGGTTCTTACATAGTAATAGAAAATGGCCCCTTCAAGTTTTCATTTCCTTCTTAATTTTTTTAAAGAGTGGTTTTTAATGAAGGTGTCTGCAGGAAGCAATGCCAAGCTTCTGAAAGGGGTCAGCTGTCTCTCTTTGTCTTCTCAGACCTGGTGAAGATGCTAAAGAGGAAGCGAGCAGGGGGAAAGAGAGTTGAGAAGGGCCTGAGGAAGGCAAAATTTTCAGACACCAGGAATTCTTTGAACCTGCTCTAGAAATTAAAGAAGACAAAGGAAAGACATAACTTGGACTTTGCAGAACATGGTTGCATGCAAAGGTGTTCCTTGCCAGGAGTCACATGTGTAATTCTGTAGATTTGGGCCAAAAGTTGAGTTATAATACTGTGCAAACAAGTTTCCAGTGACACGTTGAATCATTCTTTCAGAATGTGTCCATTAGCATCTAGTTTCTCTTCATAAAGATGGAGCTAAAGCAATGCTGTTGTTGTCAAACTTCATGTTTTTATTGCAAGAACAGGGAAGAATACAGGTCCTTCTGCATGTTCAGGTGGCAAGTGCAAGAAAGAGGGGGTATCGTGTTTTCTTCTAAAGGCTGATGCTTCCCAGCTGATGAACATGCTGGAGCACGAGAGAAGTACCGAATCATGGTGACTGCCTAGGCTGGCTTCTTTTAGCAAGATCGCCTTCTCTGGAAAGGCAAGCTCATTGTCCATCTAAGCCACAGGCGAGGTTTTAAGGGCCAGGGACTTTTACCTCTCCCTTGCTCCCTTTTCCATTTAAGTTTTCATCATTCAAGAAACATAGAGGATATCGTGAGACAGAATGAGTGGACCAAGTCTGAAAAGCAAACAGGCATATTTCACAAAATAAAGGCACCCAGGAGTTGCCAATATACTCTTTTGCTTTCAGCTGGTTCCCTTTTAAGCTGACTGGCCCAAGTGACAACAGAGACCATTGGAGCATCTAAGAAGCGAGGAGAAAGGATTTCCATTTTCCGTTTTCAACCTGCATGGGTAACTTCTTTCTCCTGAGCAACGAGCTAATGAAAACATAATTGTTATTTTTTAATGGAGAAAGATAATAGCTTTCAATCTACTTCTCAGCTTTCAATCTCCTTCTTGACTATAAGGACCACTTAGCAGAGATAGAATCTTTTGAATTTTTTTCCAGGGCGTAAATGGAACCAAGAGGAGTGGAAAAAAACAAACAGATACAGATAGGGTTTCTAGCGTCGCAGAGCCATAGGCATGTTATATGATTGTCATTTACTGAGAACTTACTGTGAATTAGCCACTGCAGCAAACATTGTACAAAGCTTATGAATCCTCAGCAAAATTTGTGAAGAAACTACAATTCCCCCACTTTACAGATAAGAAAGCCAAGGCTTGCAGAGAATAAGTGACTTGCCTAAGTCCAAGCAGCTAGTGAGTAGTGCAACTAGAAGTTAAACCAAGACTGTCGTGCTTTAAAAAATGTTGTGCTCTCCCACCCCTGGAACATTTGCAACAGAACTGAGGTGACCAAAAGGGAATGGGGTGGGAGGGGGCAAATGGTGGCGGAGCCCACTGGTCAATGGGGAAGAACAGTTGGTGATGTGGTGGAGGGCAGGGTGTGTTGACTTATATCAAAGGAATGGGGAATCTATACATAGAACGTTATTTTAATGTATAGAATAATTACTACAATAAACATTTTTTTTAAAGTTGTATTCTCTATTGCTGTGTCCACAGCATCTCCATGCCCTTAATAACAGGAATAGGTAACACTATGTCTGAAGGCTAATGTATATTAGGCTGCGTTCTAAACACTGTCTGCTCTTGTGCCCTGTAAATCTCCCAACAACCACAGTCAAGGTGCTGTTAGGGCACAGACAACAAAAGTGTGGCCCAGAGGAACTGCATTTCCTAAGTTCGGAGAACTAATAAGCATTAGAGTTGGGCTACAAAATTCAGGCAGTCTCCAAAGCCATCCTCAATCACTAAGTTAGATGGAAGGTAATGTGTTTATTTCCTCAGGGGGACCCAGTCCAATTTGAGGATCAGCTTTCTTTGTTAGAAAGTTGGGTCGACCGTTCTCAGGAACCTCCCGCAAACAAACAGTAGAGTTCAAGAGTCCAGCCTTCAGCCAGGGTTCTTGCTCAATTCCGCCCCAAAATGCTTGTCTCCATTACCCTTTAACCCACAACTTTGAAACAACTTCTATATGGAGAGTTTCCGCAAAGGCCGATCTCAAGCTGCGCCTCTGATGCCTGACTGAGACTCTGAACACAGTAAGTTTTTCATTTGATCTAAAAGCGTTGTAATGAGAGATCGTTTCCTGATAGCACATTGTCTTCTTTCCACCTCACTCGGAGAGCACTTCTCTGCAAACAATCCCTGTTTTGGTATAACTGCCTTTGAATAGGGGGCAGAAGAGGCAGCATAAAGTCCCCAGAGTTTGGGTCTGATTTCCTGAGGTGTTTCATTTCAGAAGAGGCCTCTGACAACAGGCAGAGAATAAAAACAAGTGTGGTCTGGGGCAGACAGTGTTTTTCAAACAGTTGGCCAAAGCTCTCCTGGCAGCGGGAAACAGCTGAATCATCAGACGCTGGGCCTCTTAGGAGAGGGAGGCTGGGCGGTGCTGAAGTGCATTCCAGTCTGACTGTGAAACCCAGAGCTGCTGATGGTTCACCAGCACTGGCTCCCTTCCAAGGGGCGGGCTGGGCTGAACTGTTCGTCAAAGCCTGATTTCATCTTTTCTCTCTCTCTCTTTCCCCCTCCTCTGTATGATTTCACATACAGCATTGGCCTGCCTTTGGATGGAATATTTGAATGACTTTCGGGGTCATCTCAGGTACAGCCTCTATTCTGCAAGTTAAAGTGAATGGAATCCATTTCCTGGTTGGAAAGTCAAAATAGCAGAGAAGAAAGTCACTCAAATGGAGCACTCAGGGAATGGACAACAATGGGCAGACATTTCTTTGCTGAGAGGCGGGGATGACCTAGGCATTCAGTAATTGAAAGCCAGATGTTTGGATAAAACCCTAGACCCAATTTGAATCTTAGAAGTGTTGAAATCCTTCATGAAACTCATTGACTAAAACACTGGAAAGTGGAGGGTAGGAAAATGGGCCTAACTCAGGTGATGTGCCTTGAAAATAATTTATATCAGAAACAAAGTGAATATTTGGATAGCAAGTGAGTTTAAGTAGGGTAATGTGCTTGAAAATAAATCAGTCCTGCCCCCATTCATATTAGAAACAAAGCCAATGTTCGCATTCATTCAGCATGAAAAATGTCTGTCTTTTAAAACGGCTCCCTGTGACATGTGCCATTCGTACGCCTAACTATGAATGAACACACAAGTATGTGTTTTGTTTCTCCCTCTCTGTTAATATGCTGGTAACTATTATTTCATTGTAGTTGCCCCTAGTAAGTAAGGAGAACAATCCATTGTCTGTCTGACTGACATGTTGGGCACAGATCAGTGACTAGAGCTGGCCTCAACCTGCTCAGGTAGGATTTTTACCTAAAGGAATATTGTGGAAGAGCGGAGTCTTCATCTTAAAAATAGCTGTTACCTAACAGTTTAACAGTAACCCAGCAGCAGATATATGAAGGAGAAAGAGGAGTTGTGACTTGGAAAGAAACTTGAAATACCACAATACTGTAATCCATTGTCTGGACTCTGATGGGAAAAAGAAAGACTGGATTCTCCTCTTTCAGCTCATGCCAACAGCATTCCTCCTCCAGTCTGTTGTCCCTGACTCCACCCATAATAATAATAATGTGTGTTATTTTCATAAAACTCCAAAGAACTTCACACACATTTGCATTTGATCTGTATAACTTTGCGAGAACGGAAAGAAGAGATTTGCCCATTAATACAGACAACACTGAAATCAAGAGAAATTAATTGCTTTGCCCAAAGTCACACAGGAAAATAGCTGTTGGGCCAGGCCCACTAGACAGACTATCAGCTCTTGAGTTCATTACTCCTTGCAGGTTTGTAGTGCAGGTTCTCCAATAGGTGCATCAGAATCACCTGGAAAGTATTTCTCAAATGTAGATTTTAGACTGTCTCTTCAGAAATAAAGTAGGTCTGGGCTAGGTGACAGAATCTGCCTTCTCAACAAAGCCCCCAAAGGCTTCTGATGCCAATGGTCTTCGGGCCATACTTTAAATGAAAGCAAAACCATAAGCCCTGAGCTGTTTGAGAATTTCATTTAAATCCCTATAGATAATCTTTTAATTAATTAAAAGTTCACACAGTTATAGAAGAAAATGAAGAGGGCTATTCTTAGAAAGACGGTCAGATTAGGGTGTAGAGGCAAATAGATGGTGTCTTTGGCAATTCCCTCCCTCCAAAATCCCTTTGACACATGAAGGTAGAGTCAAATGAACATCAAAAGGAAACCTTGAAGGGAATGATGCTTTGCAAACTAGACACGAAAACATGTGGCCAAAGGTCAAAGAAAGGAACTTTGCCAATTTAGTATAGGGGAAGCTCTAGGTAAGCAGGACCATGTATTTGAATCTCACATATTTTGATTTTTAGCTCAGCTGGAAGTGTCTTTTTACTCTAGAGCCAAACTGCCAGGCATGAACCTCCCTCTGCCAATTACTAGCTATGTAACTTTGGACAAGTCATTTAACTTTTGTATGCCTCAGTTTTCTCATCCATACAATGGGGGTGAAATTGCCATATGTTTTATAGAGTTATTGGAAAAAGTAAATAAAATAATCCATTGCACCACTTAGAACAGCATTAGCATCTGGTAAGCAGTAACAGTGTTACTGTTAATTTACAGCTTCCCTGAGTCATGGCTGAGATTCAACCAATAAAGGATGACTGGATGGAATCAGTCATCAGTCATTCTAATGGTTTTCATGCCCTGTGCTTCAGTAAGCCATGAAACAATGGTGCTCTGAAGAACCAGAGATGGCATTGTTATGCCATTAAGTCCCTCTTCCAAACTAGAAGATTCATCCCAATGAGATGGGGGTGGGAGTGGTTCGAGTGTTTTCTCTGGCAGCACTCTGGGCAAAGAGACATTTGACCACCAAACACAATACTTTTCCCTCTCAAAAATTTTTCAGTGGGATTTAATAAAAGTCAAGTCAGTGTTGGTAAATAGCAAAGTACACATTGAAAACACGGTGGTGCAATGTTATTATTTCCTATGGTCAAGGATGATGATGATAAAGATGTGAGTGATGATGATGATGGTGATGATGATGATGGTGGTGGTAATGATGATGGTGGTGGTGGTAATGATGATGATGATGATGGTGGTGGTGGTGGTGGTGTTGATTATGACGGTGGTGGTGATAGTGGTGGTGGTGATGATGATGATGATGATGGTGGTGGTGGTGATTGCGATGAAGTTGGTGATGATGATGAGGGTGGTGATGGTGATGATGAAGATGGTGATGACGGTGGTGGTGGTGGTGATGATGGTGGTGGTGATGATGGTGATGGTGATGATGGTGGTGGTGGTGATGATGGTGGTGGTGATGATGGTGATGATGGTGGTGGTGGTGATGATGATGGTGGTGGTGATGACGGTGATGGTGGTGACATGGGGGTGATGATGATGACGATGATGATGACAACCGTGACTAAGATGATGGAGATAGAGATACCAGGTCACTAAGACTCTTGTAAAGTGTTAGGAAAGCCTATGGGGACATAAGCCTCAATCAAATACACACTGACATGGTGGCTAGTTATAGAAATCATACCCAGGGACTGTCTTCCCAGCATTTGCTTATGGGTAATATTTTGGAATTTTGGCAGGGTTTTAAAGTTGGGAGATCTATGGGAAGCATAATAAGTGCCTAGAGACCATAAGATATAGATGTGTGTGTGTGTGTGTGTGTGTGTGTGTGTGTGAGAGAGAGAGAGAGAGAGAGAGAGAGAGAGAGAGAGAGAGAAAATGTGGAGAGAGAAGAATAAACAGACAGAAAGGTTTGAAGAGAGAGACAGAGAGAAGTAGACAGAGCAACTATATGAACATATGTTGAGTGGGAGTGGAAGTTAAGGAGGGAAAGTAGGAGAAAAGAAATCTTAAGCAGGGATGATGTGAGACCATGAGTGATCTAGCACAGTT
>RJWH01011063.1:0-13805 GCA_004363575.1 Solenodon paradoxus | reverse complement strand
GTGTGGGGGGAGGAGGATCTAGTTGGCATGCTGGCACTGTGGTTTCCCGGCCCCAGGCGTCTGCAGGGAGCCAGGGGCTGGGGGTCTCGGGTGCTGGACCCTGTGGGAGTGTGTGTGTGCAGTACTGAGCTCTGCAGTTTCTTGGGTTTGGGGTCCTGTGGATGAGGGTTTGTACGCAGGTGGGGTTGGGCTATGGAGGCCTGAACTGGGGGCGTGAGGTAGCTGGAAGGGGCAGAGATACTGGGGGCAGGTCCTGGGGGGGCACTGCCCTGGGATCCCAGGGGCAGCGAGGGGCTGGGCACTACCAGGGAGGCCTGGTGTCAGGGAAACAGGGTCCTGAGTTCTCCCAGCTGGCCAGGCCCAGGCACCCTGGCTGCCCCAGAGCCCTGAGTCCCCCTCCTGGGCCTGGACCTGAAGTCACAGCTTTTGTGTCCCCAGTACCGCCCACTTTGGGTCTGTCTGGAGATTTGCCTGTCCAACCAGTCTGGAAGCTGGGGGAGGGAGGCAGGAAAGGGGCCGGAGAGTTCCCAGGCCTCCTTCCTGTCCTTGGAAAGGGCCCAGAGGATTCCTCCGCAGCTAGTGCAGGTTCCAGCTGACTTCCTCAGCCTCAAACTTCCTGTTGCATCCGCCCCAGCACCTGGCCCCGCCTCCAGGCAGCCTTCCCGGCCTGCCTTAGCCGGCCCTTCCTGCAGCCCCGGGGCCACTCATTCCTGCCCAGTAATCTGCAGGCAGGCCCCAGGCAGTGACCTGCGCTAGCTCCCGGCCCGCCAAGGGCGTGGGTCAGCGAGGGGACCCGACCCCTAACGGTCTCGGCTCCTGCGCGTTATCTGTTGCTTGGAAAACCACAAGGGGCTGCGGGGGGCTGGCTGCGAGGGCGGGCAGGAGGGCGGCCCCGTGCGTGATGGTCAGTGCCAGGGGTCCGGCCCTTAAGGGCGTCAGCTCCTGCCGGTTATCCGGCGCTTGTGAAAGCCACACGGGGCTGCGGGGGGCTGGCCCCGAGGGCGGGAGGGCGGCCCCGTGGGTGATGGTCAGCGCCAGGGGCCCGGCCTGCCCGTTATCTGGTGTTCTGGCGCTTGGAAAGCCTCACGGGGCTGCGGGGGGCTGGCCCCGAGGGCGGGAGGGCGGCCAGTGCGTGCGGCGACGGGCCCCAGGGGGCCCTCCCCGCTGACCGCCGCCCGTGTCCCTGGCAGGCCCTCGGCCCCGGCTATGGCCGCGGCGACCATCGTGCACGACACGTCTGAGGCGGTGGAGCTGTGCCCCGCCTACGGGCTGTACCTGAAGCCCATCACGAAGATGACCATCAGCGTGGCGCTGCCGCAGCTGAAGCAGCCGGGCAAGTCCATCTCCAACTGGGAGGTGATGGAGCGGCTGAAGGCCATGGTGCAGCACCAGCAGTTCTCCACGCTGCGCATCTCCAAGAGCACCATGGACTTCATCCGCTTCGAGGGCGAGGTGGAGAACCGCAGCCTGGTGCGCTCCTTCCTGGCCTGCCTGGACGGCAAGACCATGAAGCTCAGCGGCTTCGCCGACGTCCTCAAGGTGCGCGCCGCCGAGTTCAAGGCCGACTTCCCCACGCGCCACGACTGGGACTCTTTCTTCCGCGACGCCAAGGACATGAACGAGACGCTGCCGGGCGAGCGGCCCGACACCATCCACCTGGAGGGGCTGCCCTGCCGCTGGTTCGCGCCGCGGGACTCGGGCTCGGAGAAGCCCAGCGAGGCGGTGCTGCTGCGCGTCTTCCAGCGCTTCGGCGAGGTCCGCCACGTGGACATCCCCATGCTGGACCCCTACCGCGAGGAGATGACGGGCCGCAGCTTCCACACGTTCACCTTCGGGGGCCACCTCAACTTCGAGGCGTACGTGCAGTACCGCGAGTACGCCGGCTTCATCCAGGCCATGAGCGCGCTGCGCGGCATGAAGCTCATGTTCAAGGGCGATGACGGCAAGGCGGTGGCCTGCAACATCAAGGTGAGGCGCGGCGCGGCCCCGGGTGCGGGGAACCGAGCAGCCCTGGCACGCACGACCGGGCCCAAAGGGTCCCCAGGACGAGCCCCAGGTCTCCGCGTACTGCGGGGGCAGCGGCCTGCCTCCGGGGCCCCGGCGCGTGTCGCGCTGGTCGGAGCGCAGGGAGAGGGCAGGCCCGGGGGCCGCCGGCGGGGTCCGCAGCGCCCGTCCGGGCCACGCCCCGCGCCGGCCTGCGCGCTCAGGCACCTGCCGTGCGCTTCCTTGCAGGTGTCCTTCGACTCCACCAAGCACCTGAGCGACGCCTCCATCCGGAAGCGGCAGCAGGAGAGGCAGAAGCTGCAGGAGCTGGAGCAGCAGAGGGAGGAGCAGAAGCGGCGCGAGAAGCAGGCGGAGGAGCGGCAGCGCGCCGAGGAGAGGTGCGCGCACGTCTGCGCCTGCGTGCGCGCCCGCGCGCGTGCTTCCCTGCGCGTGGCTGTGCGTGTGAGCGTGCACCGTCTGCGCCTGCGTGTGCGAGGGTCTGTCCACGTGCGCGCGAGCGTGTATTCACGTGCGTGGTCGGGCCCCGCGCCGTGTGCACGAGTGATGTGCGAACCGCTCTGCGGGCCGACAGCAGACGGTCCTGTGGGTGCAGTGTGCGGCGACGTTTGGGCTCGGACCTGATCGCTGTTACTTTACGCGGAGTCAGTTTCAGCGCCTCTTACCCGCAGAGGAGCCGAGAAGACGCGAGGGGCGCCCCTTCTGGTTGCACCCCTGTGCATCGGCCCGGCTCTCCCCCGGCGCGCAGGCCCCGAGCGCGCGCCCCTCCACCCTGCCCACCTGCCTGCGCCCTGCCCGTGGGGGCCTCAGTGCTGCCGAGGCGAGCGGGCCAGTGGCAATGAATGGCTTTTAGGCAGAGGGGACGCCAGCAACCCGAGGTTGGCGCAGACGTCGGGGGTGGGGTTTAATATCAAATCGGCTTCACAGCCGCCTCAGCGCAGTGCGGGCCCCGATGGACGCGGGGAGGGGCCCCGGCTGCTCTTGCTGAGGAAATGGCTTTGCCACGTCTGGAAACCGGGAGGGGCCTGCCGGGGGCCCTGTGGCGTCTCCCCAGCGTGGGCGCAGGCTGCACGTGGGTCTCTGCGGGCGCGGTCCCCCGCGTCTGTCCCTGCACTGACACTGACTCCCGAGCGCGCTTGCTGCATCTTCGTGGCGCCTGCTAAGCGGAGGTCCGCGCTCTGCCGGGCCTGGCTGGCCGGCCTGCGGAGGTGCGGATGGTGTGCGCATGTGGTCCTGCCTGGGGACCCCTTCGCCCGTGCAGGGCGTGGGAGAGTCCCCGCAGCGTGCTGAGGGGCATTCCCGGTCAGAGGTAGCCAGAGACGCGTAGGGACGCGAGCCGAAGCCCAGGCTGGTGGAACGGGCCTCCCGGCTTTCGGGCAGCCCCGCGGGCGCTAAGGACACTGTTTTCTGGAGCCTTGTGGTTTCTGGGAAGTGGGCTGCACTGCAGCCTGTGAGCATCCGTGTTACTCCTCTGTCTGGGCAGGTGACAGAAGGACCGAGGTGTTGTCAGGGAGCAGGGGAGGCCCAAGCCTCTGGGCCACTGCCTTTCTGAGTCTGCAGCCAGGTCCTGGGGAGCCTTGGCACCCTGTCCTGTGTGCGCGGGTGGGGGTGTGACTGTGTGGAAGGAAGTGTCCACTGAGACGCAGTTAGAGCCCCGTCCCCACCCGCTTAGGCCCCTCAGAACTCCCTTAGAGCCCTACCCCCGCCCCTTAGACCCTGACCTCTTAGGGCCCAGCCTTCCCCCTAGAGCCCCGCCCTGTCCCCTGAGACCTCCTTCCTCTTAGAGCCCCGCCCTGCTCACTTAGACCCCGCCCTCTTAGAGCCCCTTCCCCCTTAGAGCCCCGCCCTGCTCACTTAGACCCCGCCCCCTTAGGGCCCCGCCTTCCTCTTAGAGCTCCGCCCTCGTAGGGTGGGGCCTCGACCTGCACCTCAGAACCTTCTGGTCTTGGAGCTCCGCCCGGCTCCAGGTTCTTGGGCAGCCAGCCGGGCCCCTTGCCCCGGCGGTTGCTCGGGACTTCCACACTGGTCGGTCTCCGGCCCTGTTCTGTGCAGTGGCTCTGCCCCTTTGTGGCGGCGTCCTTTGCCGTCTGACCCGACGCGGGGCCCGCAGCCTCCCAGCCTCCCTTGGAGGCTCTTCCTCCTACTTTACCTGGATTCTCACTGTCAAAGTGCCTTTAGGATCGAGGTGCTGTGGGCTGGCGCGCGTGCATTTTCAAGACAAGCTCCTTCCCTTGGGCCTAGGGGTGGAGGCGGGCGTCTGTGCAGAACCCCTGCCCGTGTCGTGCCGGCTGTGCCTTTTCTGGAGGTCCCGTGTGGGGGTCGCATGGCGCGGGGTCGCATGGCGCAGCGTCCCGGCGCTCAGTCTCTTACACGGTGTGTGTGGAGCCCCCGGGCGGCCCGCGTGCTCAGCGCTGCTCCTGGGCGCTGCGTCCCGGGCACTGCGTCCCGGTCCCGTGCAGGTGGGGCGGCCGCGTCCGCCGCTGCCAGCACCTTCCATCGGTCGGAACGAGCTGGGACAGCGCACTCCTTGGTCCGTGGCTGTGCGCGTGGGCCGCTGCGGGCCTGACGCGCGGGCTCCGCCTCGACAGGAAGCAGAAGGAGCTGGAGGAGCAGCAGCGGGAGCGGCGGCGCGAGGAGAAGCTGCGCAGGCGCGAGCAGAGGCAGCGGGAGCGCGCGCTGCGCCGCAGCCAGAAGCGGCAGCAGAAGCTGCAGGCGGCGGAGCAGCGGCAGCTGCAGGAGAAGGTGCGGCTGGAGGAGCTCAAGCTGCTGCTGGCGCAGCGCAACCTGCAGTCCATCCGCCTGGTGGCCGAGCTGCTCAGCAGAGCCAAGGTACCGCCGGGCGCCGCCGCGGGCTGCCAGGGTGGGAGTTAGCGCCGCCTGCCGAGGTGCCGCCGAACGTGTCCCCTGAAGAGAAGGGGTGCGGGGCCCACCCCGTCTCAGCCCCGCCCAGGAGCCGGCCTGGACGGCTGCATCGCCTGGCCCGCAGGGAGCTCAGGCCTCGGGCTCCCGAGCCCCGGTGGATCGGACCGGCTGGGTCTGCGGTGCCCTCCGTGCAGGGGGACCCTTCCTCGCCCGTCACTGCCCTCTGTGGGTGGAACCTGCGACGGGGCCTGGCGGGCGCTGTGCGCCCATGTGCAGGCGGCCTCCTGCCGCGCGGCCGGGCGGGGGACCCCATAACCTGTTGTCTGATTACAGTTGTGCTAAGGCCGGGAGGAGCCTGGCAGGCCGCGGAGACTTGTGGCCGCGCTGTGCTTGTTTCACGGTGAATATTGAAGACCCCACCCAGGCCCGGCTGCAGGGCGCAGCCCTCGCGTCTGGGGACCTGCCACAGGCCCCGCGCGCTCTCCTAGGGTCTGGGCCCGCGCCCTGTCGCCCTGCCCAGGGCCTTCTGCCCGGGCGCCCGCGTGTGGCCGGCGGGCAGGGCCGGGCCGGACTGCAGCCCTCTGCCCGCCCGCGGCTCTTAGAGCCCTGACCGTGGGGTGCGGGCGCCGTCTCAGCGCGCTCTCTCCCGCAGGCGCTGCGGCTGCGGCAGCAGGAGCGCAAGGAGGAGTCGCAGCGGCTGCAGCAGCTAGAGGAGCGGCGGCGGCTGCAGGAGGCCGAGCTGCGGCGCGTGGAGGAGGAGAAGCAGCGCGCTCTGGGGCTGCAGCGCCGCGAGCGGGAGCTGCGCCAGCGCCTGCTGAGCCTGCTGCTGAGCCGGAGGCCCGACGGTCCGCCCGGGCCCCCCGAGCTCGCGGGCGCGCACGCCGACCTGCTGCAGCCGGTGCTGGACATCCTGCATTCCGTGGGCGCCGCCACGCTGCGCCCGTTCCTGGGCCAGACGCCCCCCAAGGAGACGCCCGCCTGCCCCGAGGCCGACGATGGCGCGCCCCAAGCGGTGAACGGGGGCCTCGCCGAGGAGGCGCGCAGCCAGCACAGCCCCAGCTTGCGCCTCGCCGCTCCGGACGAAGGCTCTCCCGAGAAGAGGTGCCCCGGGGTGCTCGCCTGCATCCCCGACAACACCCAGCAGCCCAAGGCCGCCCCCATCGGTGTAGAGCCCGGCGCCGCCCGAAAGGACGCCCATTCCGAGCAAGACAAGTGCAACCGGGAGCCCAGCCGGGGCCGCGCCAGCGGGGAGCGCAGCGCCGACGAGCAGCGGGAGAGGAGCGCGCGCAGGCCGGGCAGCCACGAGGACCGGCGGCGCGCCGAGCGGCGGGCCCACAAGAAGCGCGCGCGCCAGGACGACAGCCCGCGGCGACGCAGCACCAGCCCCGAGCAGGGCCGCGGGCGCAGGCCGCACAGCAGAGACCCGCATGGCCGGCGCGAGCGCAGCCGGGACCGTGGGGGCGGCTCGGCCCGGAAGCGCAGTCGCCACCGCAGGGGCGACAGGTCGCGCTCCGGGTCTGCCGGCCGGCACCGCAGCGCCTGGAACAGGTAATGCGCGCCGGCGACCGCCAGCGGGGAGCACGTCCCGCCCTCTGCTGCCCCGCCACCGGCCCGGGCCGCCCCGCCCGCTGCAGCTTGCGGCCCCCCTTTAGTTTCCTCCCAGACTGGTGATCATAGCTTTACCGTCGCCGATGCTCGCGCTCGCTCCGGAGACCACCGGGTGCCACCGCGGAGGCGGGTCGCAGGAACCCGGGGAGGGCGCTCGTGCGCCCGCGCGCCCGGAGTCCGGGGTCGCTGGCGGCCTTCGGTGCCGCCCACCTTCCCGGCGCGCCTGCCCACCCGCAGGAGCGGCCGACTCAGCCAGCCCGGGGTTTTGTGTTTCTTTCTCCTTGTGTGTGCACCGTCGGGGAAGCTCTCGGCGGACGTGCCTGCCGGTGGTGGGCCCGGCGCTCCCGCGGACACGGCGCGGTGGACAAGTTCCTCGGCGCGGAAGGGTCGGCTGCAAGCTTGGGTTTCTGGGTTAGCGCGCGTGGTTTTTTTAAGAAGCTGTTTTGCTAAATTATTTTTACTGGGAACGTTTCCAACAGATTTCAGGCTGCAAACTTGTTACCTTTTTTAAGCGTGAGCTTCTGGGAGGGAGTCTGGAAATGAAGCGAGCTGTACGGTGGGCGTGAGGGAAGGTGGCGTTTATTCCAGCTGCATTTTTATGGTGAAATAAAACCCTTTTCCAGTGAAGTCAACCTTGTGCGCACTTGTGATGGGTGTTCAGTTCTTTCTCCGGGCTGAGTTTGTGCGCGGGGCCCAGCCAGCTGCTTGGAGCGGGGCGCGGGCGCGGGGTGCTGTCCTGCCGGTAAAACGCCTGGGGTTGGAAGGAAGCCGGGCCCCACGATAACCTGAGCACGGAGAGTGCTAGCTCCGGCCTTCCCCGGAGCCAGCTTCTGCAGAGGAAGGAGCCGTTTCCACGGGCTGCAGAGGAAAAGGTGCTTTTCTGCCCCCCGCGTGTGCGTGCAGCGGGGTCGGCGAATCCCTGCCCTCCCAGTGTCACTGAAACGCAGACCCAGCTTCTGGAGGTGCCCACTAGCCCCCCAGTGCCCCACAGGGAGAGGGGGCAGACTCTCACCTCTGTGTGGGCGGCTCTGGCGGAGCTGTGAGCTGAGGTGAGTCAGACGCTTCTGAGTTGGAAACCGACCTGGACCCCAGCCAGGTGTGGACCCTTGGTGACCGGCGGCTCTCAGGTCTGCAGCGGTCACAAGTGGGGGCTCCCAGGAGGTGGGGGGCTGCATGATTTGGGCCCCTGAGCCTCGGATGGGGAAGGAGGCACCTCGGTTCCCACAAAGGTCTGATATGAGTATTGGGGGGGGCGGGGCTCAGGTCCGGGGAGGGACTCAGGTTGGGAGATCTCTGAGTCAGGGGTGTCTGCTGGAAGGAAGTCTCCCTGAGGTCGGGAAGGACCTCCGAGGTTGGGGGCGGCATGGGTCTCCGAGGTCAGGGCTGGCCCCGGGAGTGTCGGGGACTGTCTCTGAGGTCCGAGGCGGGCTGGGGTGGGAAGGCCTCTCTGGATACGGCCGCACACGGGACCCCAAGGTGATGGAGTGGGAGTAGCTTTTGGGGACTGGTCGGGTGGGGCGGGTGGGATCCCGGTCAGGGATGCGTGTCTTTCAGGACAGGTGCAGGCAGGGACCCAGGTGAGCAGGCAGAGAGGACGAAGAAGAGTTTATTGTATTGCGTTCCTTTTGCCTGGGCCCCCGGCTGGGCCCCCGGCTCTGGGCAGGCACGTGGGTCAAGTCCGGTAGCCTCATCCGCTAAGCCGGCGGGTCTTCTCACAGACCCCAGGGGTCTTGCCTGGCAGATGGCCTGGCTGGGGACACGGACTTGGTCTCCAGGTGGCGGCTGGCACCAAGGTCGCTGTTCTCTCCAGCCCAGAGCCGGGACCCAGTCGTTCCAGGTTGCTTGGTCGGCTGTCCGGCAGGGATGAGGCGCGGCTCCCCCCGGAAACCCCATGCTCAGTCTGCTCCCCATCGGGGGAGGCCCTGGATGGCCCCTTTCCCTGCAGGGCCCGGTGGTGATACTGGGAGCCAGGCTCTGTGACATCCAAACCTGCCCCTTCTCCCCCTGCTGCCCCCGTCTGTGTTCCCTGATCAGCACAGACAGTGGCTGCCCCAGGGCCTTTGAACCAGCCATGCGGTCTGCCTGCTTCCCTCTTACTTACAGCCCTCCCCAGTCCAGCGCTCTACCCGGGTCTGCAGCCACACCGCCCCCTGGGAGACACACCCCGCCCCACTCTGGGCTTCCTGCCCCCATTCTCTGTCGGGGGGGGGGGCGCCCGTGCCTGTACCAGGAGGCAAGCAGAGGAGGGTGGGGGCATAGCTTCTAGTTAGTGATGACACGTCCTGATGTGTGCACAGTGGCATCGGCCAGCGGGCATCTCAGAGTCCATGCCCGCGGGTCAGAGGCCCTGACCGTCCTACCTGGGCCGCAAAGAGTCCTGGAGGCGAGCTCCTGTGTGTCCTCACCGCGGAGCCCCCGTGCGCGTGACCCACGTGCGCACAGGCGAGGCAGGCAGACCATGTGTTTCAGTGAAGAAAGAAAAGAATTTCAGTCAGACGGCGGCCGCATTGCAGATTTACGTGCCTGTCAGCTGGAAGTAACTTTGAAAAGTGCTGAAGTTGGCAGCCCACAGCCAGTGTGGGTGGTGGTGAAGCAAGATGGAAGGAGGAGGAAGAGGAGATGGAGGAGGAGGGGGGCTGTGAGGGGTGGAAGAGGAGGGAAAGGAGGGGCTGGAGGAGGAGATGGAGGTGCAAGAGGAGCAGGAGGGGATGGAGCAGAAGGAGCTGGAGGAGAAACAGGTGTTGGTGAGCATGTGGCGACCCTGGGCCCCCTTGCCCTGTATCTGGGAACATCCCTGGAAAAGTGCAGCTTCCCCAAGAAGTTAGACGTTGAATTCACACCGAGTCGGTCATCCCACTCTGAGGTCTGTACCCAGAATGACAAGAAGGCTTCCAGCAAACCGGGCCCCTGCCCTTCTCAGCTGTATGCCTCACCGTGCAGGTGGAAGCAGCTGTGCCCATCAGTGGGCACGGGCCAGTCAAGCGTGGTCCCCCATGACAGGGTGGCAGGCCGCCGGGAGCAGGAGCGGGAGGCCAGTGGGGACTCCAGCCTCTGCCTGGGAAGAGCGAACCAGGCGCGACCTTGACGGGTCCAGGTGATGGGCTCCCTGCTGCGCGCGCCCCCGCCCTCCTGGCACCTGATCTCCTGACGCCAGTCTTGTCTTCAGGAGGATCAGGAGGCCGTGGGTGCTGCGGATTTGGTGACCTGGGAGGGACACATTCATCAAGCTAATGGACCCGTGCTCGGGGACGTTCTCCCATTTAATTCCCCCACACTCACAAGGTCATCGCTCATGATGTCACCGATGGATGGCAGAGTGTTCTCCCCGAGTTCACTCTGACAGTTTCCTGCCCCCCCAAACCGAGGCAGCCCTGCACCCCAGGAAAGGGCCGAGCTGTGAGCTGATGGGGAGCAGGGGTCGGGGTGAAGGAAGACAGGCGAAAGGACTCAGACATGGCGTTCGAGAGTGGCCAGTGTCTCCCCACGTTCCAGCACGCCGTGGGGAAATGGCACGGAGATGCCAGGCTGCAGAGGAGCTGGGGCTTCTGGGCACGTGGGGGGGAGTCTCCATGGAGCACGGAGGCGGTGTGAAGCCGGGAGGGACCCTGAGCCCTTGCAGGAGTGGTGTCTCCATCCACCGTCGGGTTTCGTGGCATCCGGGAGGGATTTCAGAGACCCTGGCAGAGGGGTCCCAGGCCCGGAGGGAGGAGGAAACGCGTTCGGGATTCTGCTTTCAGTCACTGGGTGTTGTAAGGCGGTCAGAGTCCCGCCATGGCGTGAGGAGTTATCTCCAGCCGTGTTAAAGTGGGTGGCGGGCACGTGGCCAGGGGACCAGAGAGAGGGTGGCATGAAGCAGAGAACTGAGAAGTATACCCCTGTGTACATAGGACACTGGAGAAGGTGGTGGGACACTGGGGGAGGTGCTGGGACACTGGGGGAGGTGCTGGGACACTGGGGGAGGTGGTGATGGGTCCCTGCAGACGTGGTGAGTGAGCACCTGAGACGAGGACCCACTTCCCAGCCCCGTGTCCTCAGAGGAGACACAGGCAGAGGAGCAGCCGCAGGGACAGAGACAGGTGTGTGACAGGTCCCTGCAGATGTGCTGAGAGAGGACCTGAGACGAGGACCCACCTCCCAGCCCCGTGTCCTCAGAGGAGACACAGACAGAGGAGCAGCCGCGTGGACAGAGACAGGTGTGTGACAGGTCCCTGCAGATGTGCTGAGAGAGGACCTGAGACGAGGACCCACCTCCCAGCCCCGTGTCCTCAGAGGAGACACACGCAGAGGAGCAGCCGCGTGGACACGGGAGGGACGCGGCCACCCGCCAGGGACACCTGCAGCCCCAGGAGCTGTCGTAGGCAGGAAGGGGCCTCCCCTGGAGCCTGGCTGGCATCTGGATTAGGACTGGGGTGGATTCCTTGGGTACCTCGGGGACCCTGGGCCCCACATGCCCCGCGAAGATGAGCTCCCGCAGGATGGACACTACCGGCTCCTGAACGAGTACTCGAAGGGTTCACGGTGTCGCAGGTAGGAGCCGGGCAGACGCCCCGCCTGGCCTGGGCGGCTGACGGGGTCGGGCTCCCCTGGGGGCCCGTTTTGGGTCCCTAGTGCCGCCACCGGAGACGAACGCAGCGTCTCCGCATCTGAAGACAGACACGATGCGGGCTCACGAGGAGCCTGTGCTCAGGAGTGGGCTGCACAATGGGGGGAGGGGACCCCAGCTGACGCGGCGGCAGGCGGGCCGGGGATTGAGGGCTGACGTCCTTGGCACCGCGGCCCTTAATGAAGCTAATGGGCTTTCCGGAGTGATCAGCCTTTACTGCCCACGGCCCGGCCAGAGCTCTGCCTGAGCCCCGACCAGCTGGCCAGTCTCTGGGCTGGGTGCAGACTCTGGCTCCCCCCGCGCGGACCGCGGGGACCCTGGGACCCTGGGCCCTACAGGCGCCGCGAAGATGAGCTCCCAGCAGGATGGACACTACCGACTCCTGAACCAGTACTCGGACGGGTTCATGGTGTCGCAGGTAGGAGCCGGGCAGACGCCCCGCCTGGCCCTCGGGCGGCTGACGGGGTGGAGGGTCCCCTGAGGGGCCGGGATGAGGATGGCGGGGCCTCGGGGCGGAAGCTGGGCTCCTTGGGGCGTGGGGAGCTGTCCTCCGAATGCCGTTTCTCAGCACACGGACAGGCTGCAGGCTTGGGGCACGGGGACGGCGGCCACAGGACGGGGGGTGAGCCCTGGGTGCTGGCGGACGCACAGAGGCGGCTTTCCAAGCTGCACGCCCGCGCTGCACGCGTCCGTGTCCCGGCCCGCTTGGAACCCGGCACCGTTTCCCAGGAAACTCAGACCCGTCTGGTGGGATTTGTGGACACCGCCCAGCCCCGCAGGTTCCGCGAGATGCAGAGGGACCCTGGACTTGGGCAGCGGGGAGTTGGGGACCACTCGGCCGGGATGGGTCTCCTTTCCGCGCGCGAGAATGTTCTGGAACCAGCAGAGGTGGTGGGTGCAGGATTTGCTGACGCTCTGGCTGCCGGGAGCTTTAAAATGGGGACGAGCACTTCCTCCCGGCTTGGACCCTCCTCATCGACATTTGTTGCTACTTGGAGATACATTGGACTCACGTGACACGTTGTAGCACCGAGAAACCTGAGCAGTTAGGGCCGCAGATCCATGCGCCTCCCACGGGAGGACCTGGGTTCGAGTCTCAGGGCCCGGGGAGCCACCACTGAATAAAAATAGATAGAAGGTGCTTCCTCCTCCTCTCTCCGCCGGGGTCTGCTTGCCTGCACGCCTGTCTGCAAAATAGATGCATGAAAGTAGTGGCGGTGACTTCACCATGTCTTTTAAAGACGCATCTGTCTGCCCTGGGTTGGGCGAGCCAGCCAGGCCTTGGATCTGGCAGAAGCGAAACCGTCCAGGCCTGTCGTTCCGTGCCTGGCCGACGTCCCTGAGCCTCCGTGCTCCCAGCGAGTCCCTCTGGCCGCAGGAGAAGGATTCCCCTGTCCGCATGGACGCGCAGGGGTCTGGTCCAGCGTCCCGCAGCCTGTGCTTGGGGCGTGTCCCCGCCTGGGACTAATGTGTCCAGGAGCCTGGGGGACCCAACCTGCGCTTTCGGGAGGCTGGTCTGCTTCCAGAAGAGGACACTGTCCGTCTCTCCTGTGGACGCATTATCACGGGATGTGTTTTTCAAGGGAAGGGGCAGGCAGGAATGAAGGCGGGCAGAGACAGGCAGGCAGGCGGACGAGGAAGCAGCGCTGCTTTCTTTTAGTTGCTTGTGCATCTGGGAGGTTTCCTGGCCGGGGGAGCTGAACCCAGGTCTCTGGGATGCACATGGGCTGACCCAGTGCTGCTCCCCGAGGGCGAACCTCGCTGATTGAGCTGGTTTTTTTAAGGAAAGGTGCAGGCAGGAGGGAAAAGGAGCAGAGGCCTGGAGGACGACAGGAGGAAAAAGCATCTTCATCTATTCCATTTTGTTATATTTTATTTATTTAATTTTATTATTTAATTATTATTTTTTTTTTACTTTATTTAATTTAGTTTATTTTTTTAATTTAATTGTTTTTAGCCGCAGACCTGGGACTGGAACCCAGGGTCACGGACTTGCTCCTTCGGAGGGGGCGGATCTAACTGCTGCTCCCCGAGGGAGAGCCCTAAGTCTCAGTTCTGAGGGGCGCCTGGACCCTCAGTGAGTGCTGACCCTGGCCTCTCCGCCCAGGTTCTCTTCGCCGCCTGTGACCTGGGCGTCTTCGACCTGCTGGCGGACAGCCCCGAGCCCCTGGGTGCCGCCACGGTGGCCGCGCACTTGGGCACCAGCCTGCGGGGGACCGAACTGCTGCTGGACGCCTGCGTGTCGCTGAAGCTGCTGTCGCTGGCGGAGCGGGGCAGCTGCGGTGAGGCCGCTGGCTCCGCGGAGGCGCACGGACGTGCCTCCCGGGCGCTGGGTCCAGGGCCCGAGGACGAGACACACCCCGCACGCTCATGGGCCACCGTGGGGAACGCCAGGCCCCCGCGCCTGTGAGACGGGGCAGCGGAGGGGTGACTGGGCAGACGCAGGGATGGGCGGCAGGAGGAGACGGGACGGTTCCTGGCCGGCCTGGGTCCTGGCACTCAGAGCCACGCTGGGGCACGTGGCAGCCTGCGAGGGCGCCACACCGCCCTCTCCTGCCCCTGGGAGGCCCCGCCCCAACCGGACACTGCCCCGTCCAGTGAGCTGTCACCTGACAGGGGTGGCCTTGGGGATGGCCTTGTAACCAGCGCCCAGTGCAAAGGGTGACACTGTCCCTGACACGTCCTCTGCTGCCCTGGTCCTGGGGGCTGGGGGACCTTGGGGCTAGGAGAC